>JAJIYU010011578.1:0-15207 GCA_030144865.1 Tinospora cordifolia
AACACACGCAAACGCGCGTAGTGGTGGGGGGGAGGGGGGGGAGGAGGGGGGGGGAGGGGGGGGGGGGGGCGGGGGGGGGGGGGGGGGGGGGGGGGGGGGGGGGGGGGGGGGCGGCGCTGCTTTTGCATATGTTAAACCCTAATAAAATTTTTATTGGATCCCATAGGAATGTAGAGAACAAAAATTCGTACCCATCGACACCAAGTTAATGAATTTTGGATATCAATTAGAATTTTAATGAATGATTGACCAATTGGGTTATTTATAAAATTTAAAAATTTTAAAAATTAGTAAAAATATAATTGAGAAGCTTATTTATTTTATTTTTTGCTATAAAAATATTTTATATGAGCAAGAAATTAATTTTAAAGGTTATTGAGAATATTCGAGTTAATGCGTATCGATTCGTGAGGTCTAACGCATGTATAGGATTAAATATAAGAACCCACTTCGTAAAGGTCACGTCAAACTAACACATAATATTATATACGCTAAACCTACGTATATAATACTATGTTAATCTCTTTAACCCCGTATCCCACAATATCCATAAAAAAATTTGATAGTCTCTCCTAAAATTTTGACTTATACTACAGAAAAACAACATCGCCTAATAAACAATTCATAAATTAATAATTTTATAACTAAAATAATCAAGAACATTTCCATCTACCATAATTCACAACTAACAACTTTTCACACTATTGTCTAGTTTAACCAGAACTCATATCTCTTTATGTGATATTACATATATAGTGATAACTATAATTATACAAAAATACAACTTACAAAACAATTAAGCCTACGTACACAACATTAACTAAATAGTACTCTACTCTTATTGTGTTGGCTGCTTCCTTTTTCTATCTATTCTTGAAATGTTGAAGAAAATAAGTGAGCTACCACATGCACAGTGAATATTCTTAATTTATGACATTTAGATGCATTTAAATTATCATGCAGAAAATCAAATTAAATAAAACATTTAAATTTTTCATGCACATTTAAACAATACATATATACATTTAACATAGTGATAATGCTATTTTTAATCATGCATCATTTAATAAAACATATGCACATCCACATCTTTCAAAAATAGAGACAGTCTCAACTTCTTGTCTGGCCTGGACAATAATAAATTGTACTTTTAATTACTACCTACTCCATAATCATTTCGATGATTATTATATAGAGAAAAGGCTGTACTTCTCATGGGGCAGACCCACATGGATAATCACATAAGAAGTATTATTCTCCATGGCTCAATTCATCAAAACAATATCGTATTTTAGATTTGCTCTTGCAAATTCAAAACACACTGTCGTGTAAATACAATTTCATGAATTCCAAACCAAATGCAACATATGTCCATACAAATATTAGGCTTACATTCGAATCATTATTAAAATCTACAATGCCATATAAATAGCCAAGATAAAGAAATACCCATAGAATACCAACAACTTTTCCCGTTGGGTATATGTTTCACTTTCTGGTATAATAATCAGTCTCTTCCAAATTTATTGGAAAATTCAGTAATATAATCCATTATTTCATATAATATATTTTCATGTGCATCAATTTTTTATTTAATGAAAATCATAAGTTTTGTATAATATCAATGTCCACATAACACCAAAAATAATTATTACTCACCAAAATTACCATCCAATAAGTTTTTAATATTCACCCCAAAATTTATGTTTCAATTCACCAAAATTATCTTATCAAAAATAACTTCTTATGCGCCAATCCAATTCAATTCATTTTTATAAATAATTTTTAACATATTTATTTCTCATATTTAGTCTTATACATGCTTTAGACCCCACGTATCGATGCACATTAACCTGAATATTCTCAATAACCTTTAAATTAATTTGCTGCTCATATAAAATATTTTTATAGTAAAAAATAAAATAAATATACTTCCTAATTATATTTTTACTAATTTTTTTAAATTTTTATAAATAACTCAATTGGTCAATCATTTACCAAAATTTCAATTGATATCCAAAATTCATGAATTTCGTGTCGATGGGTACAAATTTTTGTTCTCTACATTCCTATGGGATTCAATTAAAATTTTATTAGGGTTTAACATACTTAAAAGCCCCCCAAAGTTTATTCAACTTTGAGTATTTATTTTGATATCCATTGGATAAACGATTGAAAACTAACCACATATATGAGATTTACATATCACAAGGAGTGTATTGGTATAATTTTTACTGAATTTTACCCACGGTGGGGTAATACCCTATTTTTGGGTACTACTATGAAACATCACTTACAGTACAAATTATACCTCTAAGATCGTAACATGTGGCTTATTTAACATTTTTTTTTTGAAGAGAGGCTTATTTAACATTTTTATAATAAAATTTAAGAGAGATGGCTTACCTGCGCATCGAATCTGTCGAAAAATCAGAATTTTCTTTCCTTTCCCTTCCTTTTGTTGCTCTGATGCATTTCTGGGACTCTATTTGCCGTAACATCATGAAGAAATGGAAGAGAGGAAATAGAATGATAGGAGAAGCCACCATCCCATACATATATATCAAGCTAAGCAAAATTACTAAATTGCCCTCCTACATTTACACTCACCATATGCCCATTCTACTTGCTCATTATGATGTATATTATATGTTGTAACCCCCATCCACCATACACATATATATTATTCAATTGACATTTCTGTACCCATCTTCTACTTCTCATTCTTTAATTAAAATAACCACAAGAGAAAATGAATTTCATGCATAAACAAGTCCAATTATTTTATTTTAATATTTTTCTCTTCACATACAATTACTTCCTTATTCATTTATTTTATATATATATATGTATCCATTATTTATAATTCTAATAGATAATTTAATTTATACACGTAACATATATTTTTAATAGTTGTGTGTAATTAACATGTATGTACACGCATAGTTCGTACAAATATGTGTGTTTTTACACATTTACTTTCATTTAAATTAATTTACGTGTCAAATTAAAATATGGAGTGCTACATTTGTTGTGGGAACAAAACCTATCAGAACTTTGTATCTAACGAATCCATCCATTTCGGATTTTAGAAGTCAAGATCATAGAAGAAAAGCCACGTGATGGGCCGTGCGAGGGGGAACAAGATATTGAGTCCCTTCAAAGTTTCCTAGAGGATTGTGTTCTTTCTGAGAATAAGGGTATCTGTTAGCCATGGGACCCATTGGGCAACTTCATTACCAAATCCTTCTACGCAGCTATTTTAGATGATCCTTCTATCCCCTACATTCCACAATATATTATCGTATGGAAAGAACAAGTACTATCTAAAGTTCAATTTATATGGTGGTTGGTGGCTCATGGAAAGATGAGCATTGATGATATGCAGCAAGAAGATTCACCATTATGTGTTTGTCTTCATTTTAATCTTACTTATGTGATCAAAATTCTAAGTCCATTGGTCATCTACTTCGTAGTTTTCCATTCTCTTGTGAGAGGTTAGGCGTAAGTGGCATTATCACTTCCCTCTAGCGATTGTCTAGGAGTTAAGAGGAACAATTTTGTTTATTTCCTTCATTGATGACATTCAATTGGAATGGAGAGGCCATTGGTAGGTGGTATGCTTGGCGGTGCTTTGGGCCATATGGAAGGAAAGTAATTCTAAGGGTTTTGATGTGGAAGAACACCATACCGGAGTAGTTTGGGGGATATGCCATCTGTTAGCTCCATCTTTGGTTGGTAATTGTAGTTTGCCTGAGATTTCTGCTTTAATTGATCAGCTCAAAGGGTAGGTTCTTCTATACAGCTATAGGGGAAGTGCCAATGTTGGCCATGATTTATAGTATTGTTGGATACTGATTTTAAACGTATAAAATTTGTTTTGTTAATTTTTTAAAAAAGAATTCCTATATTTAAAAATATTTTATTTTGAAAAAGTTCTTCTCGTGCTCTTAAAGATCTATATGAAAGTCGTCTAGATCTCAACAAAAAGATTATGCTGGATCATTTGTTTTGTAAAAGGATTAACTTCCCTATATAGCAAATGATTTTGCATATGTGCTTACATTTTTCAAATTCTTTTCACATGAGAATCTCACACTCCTCACCCTCATCTCCATTTCAGACGTCCATCTCCTTGCTTAAACTGTTCCTTTTTTTTACTCTAAGCACTATCATTTTGAAAAAAATGCCATCATTCAGTTGTCCATGCCTTACTGTTTGAAAGCATTTGATTACTTCCTCTAAATGGAAAGAACTCCATCATTGACCAGATTTGAAATTTACCGAAGTTCAACTATGTTGCAGGGAAAAAGGTCTCCTTGATGGAAACAAAGGGCTTGTGGAATCAATTTCCTAGATAATGGGAAAAAAAAATATTTTGAAAAAATATCGTCCTTATTGCTAGAACAATTACGTTGGTTTTCATGGTGCCATTTTGCTTAATACTGAATTCTATGATTGAATTGCAGGGTCCTTCCAGTCAATGGGTTGATGTCATGAAGAAGAAAAGAGCCATTCATGAAGAAATTATCAAGTTGGTGCATGAGAAGAAATCTAGTGATCAGACAATAAAGGTAATATTTTGTGGTTAACGCTCTTGCTGCGATGCTTCTTTCAGTTGGCAAGTGAATTTCATTTCTAGTTCTTGAACTTTTTAATTAATTGTTGTTTTTGTTGATGGGTTTTGCAACAATGTTGCAGTGATCTAGTTATTTCAATTTGTGGGCTTTTACCCATAGTTTTCAAATTGGTATGATTTTTGTCTTGAAGTGTACAATTCAAGTTGAATAGAATCTACTAGGTTCTTTTTTTTTAATTTTTTTATTTTTGAAACAAATCAATAAATTCCCAAATTCACAAGGCTTTTTAGGCTTAATCATAAAATTTATCCAAGACAATTTAAGTCAAATCTATAATTAATTTTTGGAACATTTTGTTCTGTTTTTTTTTTTTTTTCAGTTTTGAATCTTTTTTGTGACTTCTTTCTTACACAATGAGACAACCTTGAGGTTTTTCATTAACTTAGATTTGTCTTTGTTGCGCATATCCCTGCTTTGCAACTTCTATTGCCTTCAGTAAGTTACTTATTTTTCCGTTGGATCTGCAACTTCATTGTGGCTTAGATTTTTAAAAGACATAAGTTTATATGTATGTGATAGTTTTTATCTCACATTGTTTCTGAGATTAGAATGCAATAGCAAGGATGAATTGTGAACATACCCAAACTATTTTGATATTGATGCCTTACAATCTTTGACAAGTAGAGATATAAACTGTTTTTGAAGGTTGAGGTTTAGCTTTGTACACCTTGATTTACATTTAAATAAATAAATTATTAGTACATCATTTATGATTTTTCAATATTTTTTGGTATTTTCTAGAAATAGAAAACCCTTGTGATCTAGACTATGGAACTATGCGTGTGATTTGTATCATTGGCTTCATAATCTATGAGAGAAGTTAAAAAAATTAATGAATGTATATGGAACAATTTTGTCAACTTCTTGTTAGTGCAAATTGGACAAACAATGAGGACCAACTAGTTTCTCATTGTATTGGAGGTATGTGACAAAATTTTTAAAATTTAGTTAACTTGCTTCCATAGGATATTTCAAGAGCTCATCAAAAGACATTTAGTTTGGATAAACAACAAACCGAAGTGGTGGCACTATTGTTCTAGTAGATGGAATGACTGGCAACCAGTGATTTCAAGTCAAGCTTAGTGGTTGGAACCCCCCCTCTTCCCCTTTTTTAAGAAGCGCCTGGCTGGCCTGGATGGTTTTACAATGTTGTTTTTCAGAAATATAGGAAATTGTAGGCGTTGATCTTTTCAAGGTGATGGATGAGCTCTTCCATGATGGGAGTATGAAGAAACGCATTAAGGAGACCTGCATTAGTATGAGCCCAAAGGAATTTGATGTCATTGTTGCATATTAACTTCCAATTAGTTTGACAACTGGTTTATACAAAAGCTTGGCTAAAATATTTTGCCAACAAACTGAGGGCTGTCATCTCTTCTATGGTTACTGCCACCAAATTAGCTTTTGTTACAAAAAGGAATATCACAGGCACGTTCTTGTTGTGAATGAGACAGTTGAAGATTGTCGTATGTTTGAAACTTTGGGCTTTTCTCTTAAAAGTCAACTTTGCAGAAGTGTACAATTCGATTAAATGGAATTTCTTAGACTATGCCATTGATAGGAAAGCTTTTGGGTTTCATTAGAGGAGATGGATTCGTGATTGCCTTTCTTCAGTTTGATATTCCCCATTATTTTAATGGAAGACCTTAAGGTAAAATTAAGGGGTTTTGTGGGTCTTTGGTAGGGGACCCTCTTTCCCCTTTACTTCATTTTGGTTGATGTCCTAAACAGCCTCATTCCCAGATCAAGGGAGACTGGTATCTTCAAATGTTTCAAAATTGAGAGGGAGAGCATTCAGGTTTCTAACATTCAGTTTGCAAATGATTGTTTGTTCTTCGTTAACAATGACAGGGAAAGTCTTGTAACTGCTATAAAAATTAGTGACAGCTTTTGTTTTGCGTCTGGCTTTTACATTAATATGTGCAAGTTCTTAATGGTATGAATATTGTGGAAGATGGGGTTAAATCAGTGGCTTAGCTTCTGGGAGGAGAACCCTACTATCATGGATTTTTAGGAACCACTCATCCAGATTGTGTGTGTTTGCACTGAAGGCTAGAGGGGAAGTTACTTGTCTTGGGTGGTTGCATTATTATGCTCAAATCGGTTCTTTTTCATATGCCTAGAATGGATGCAGCTTTCATTGAAACGAAAATGAGATATTTTTAAAGAAGAATGAGGATGCAACATAAGCAAATGATTTGGTGTGCTGGAATAAAGTCAAAATGGATCTTCATCATGGTGCTTTGCGCGTCACACATTTGCTTCAAAGGAATAAAGCTTTGGCTGAAAATTGGTTGACATTTCTTTGAAAGAAAAGGCATTCTTTGGGAACATGACAGATTCCAGTATTTAAACATGTAATATATTAAAATAAATAATATAATATATATTTAATATATTATTTAAGTTTTATTAATTTTGTTTTAAAATTAAAAACTTCTTCAAGCCCTCCGAAAAAAGAAAAAAATTGCAACACCTTACCGGAGCACCTAGGTAACTTATTGCATAGGAGTGTGGGGGGGCTCACTTAGATGATGCCTTGACAATATTGGAGAAAATGTTCCATGTTGGGATTTCTATAGTGATGTAAATGTTTTTTTTTTTTTTTTTGAGGTTTTAGGTTGATGTAATCATGTAAAAACTTTATTTTGATTTTATTTGATGCAGGAGGTGGAAGTGGTTCATACATTCTCCAAGCAAAAGGAAAAAAAAGGTTTGGTTAGGTTCTTTTCCACATTTTAATTAGAGAAAATTTATTGCAGTTGCCTTTTTATTTGTCATGTTTGATTCTCTATTTTCTTTATATCTTGATGCTTCATCTATAGATCCTCATCTCAAATTTCTGTTTGCATTTCAATGCAAGAGAGAATTCCAAGTTGGTACTTTTATGCTAGATGATGGGAGTGTCAACTTTAAATCAAAATTTTCATCTGTGATCTGCTCATCATAGAGACAACATTCTTCTCCATGTTTTTACGGCATGATTTGAGGCTTGCCTTCCAATTTTGAAAAATTAGCTTTAGTAGTTGGTGTGAGTCAAGATATTTAATATTCTGGAAAGGGAATTACATGTGTATTAAGTAGGGAAAGCGGTTGAATTGGCTTTCTATGATTCTATGACCCTATTCATTCAACTATTCAACATTATAAGCTGGTTATGGATTATTGGGGTGTGTTTCTGTAGAATAAAGAATAAACAAGCATGTGAATTGTGGTTCATCCTGTGCATGTGTTTAAACAGCTGTTGAGCCCTTTTTTGTCTGATTCATTATCGCCTGAAGTTTTTAACTTTCACTCATGCTCTCACTCTCTTACTCTCTATTTTTTACAAGTTTCACGGCTTTTTCCTTGTCAAAGAAGTTATATATTTTTATCATCTAAATCCTCATAGCAAAATTGATGTCCGTACATTCATTCATGGTAGAAGTGCAAGGCTCTAAACGAAAGGCAAAGAGCTTCAAGGATGAGGAATACTACATAAGTTCAGTTCCAACTAATCAAGTAGGTTCCTTTTCTCTTACATTATTTTACTATGCTAATTCCTGTATGATCATATTATCTCCTGGTGTTTGACATTGATAATGAAGACACGTAACAGCAAATAACAGAGCTTATTTGGGTCAGATCAACTTCTTGAAACATGAAATATTGTTACGTTGACTAGGTTGTGAATATCTGGCATAGTTGTATATTGTTCCAAAAATAAAAGTAAAATAAAGTGATTTAGGATAAAAAGAGAAAAAGAAAGTGATTTAGAGTGAGCTGACCGGCTTATTCATTGGGGCCCAAACTAACTGAAATGGACCACTTTAAGTTGTTTTAGCGGGCTTGATCAATCTTGTTTTCAGTATTTTGACCACCAGCCAAACTTTATCCATTTGGAACTTGTCGTTAAAGCGGCAGGGCCAAAGATTCCTTAGCTCCACGCACTGTGCTGTGAAATCCTTGCCCTAATTTTGGTCCATGTCAAGTATAAGCTTCACACAGAAGGAGACTGATCATTGCCTTTTTGAAGAAGCTTTTTCGAGCTCTCTTATAGCATATAGTCATGCTCAGAATAAAGACCATAAATTCCTTCTTTTATTAAAAGAAACGAGTAGTACAATTTTTAATGTATGTATATGATCATCCGCCAAAATTCTTATCGCACTCCAAATGCTTTGTCTAGTTTTAATAATTTCTCAAATAAGTCTGTCTCTATTGGGGTAGTCAGTTTCTTTTTCAAGTTCCTTGTCTATGGTTCTTTTTTGCTATTTTGGTACTTTTGAGGAAATAACATTGTGGCATATACCATTTTTAGCATCTGGAGGCTGGGCTTGCTGTGAGAGCTAATGAGGGTTTTGGAGCTAGCAGGTAAACATTCTGTGCATATGTTTGTAATTGTCATTGTTATCTTCATTCATGCTCTTACTTTTCATTGCACTAAACTCAAAAAATAGCTATTTTGGGGTTGCTATTGTCATTAATGACGCTGAATTTATTATTTGAAATTGGATTGTGTTCCTTTCAGATTAATCACCTGGACTTGGTGCTAACTACAATGATTACCACTAAGTAATTGGTTTTCATGTGGCTGTCCCTGTTCTGTAATATTATATCTGTCTGTCCTGAATTGGTTGTAATCAAAATATATTCCTGCTGTAATGACGGTTTAAGTTGGTTAGACATTTGTTATGGCTTATGCTTATACTTCAGAATCCAAATTGCTGGCATATGTTTTCAACAAAATGGTCTCTGGGCTTTTGGCAAATGTGAGTGAGTTGTGGCGGTTAAAAAAAAAAAAAAAAGATGCTGCTTCGCCCCCATCGTACTACATTTAATGATTTTATCTTTTGCAATAAAGATAATTATGTAAGTACTGAATACAACATGAAAATGTGAGACCCTTCCCTTTTGACAGTAGACCAACAACCAAGTCTCATAGCTCTTGGTCTGCTATTTTGATCATATTTTTCCTAAATAAAAATAATAAGAAAAAGAAAAAGTATGACCTTTCCATTTCAAGAGAAGACTAACAACCACTTTGTGTCTGCTCAATCCTAGTCATGGTTTTCCTACTCCCATTGCTAAAATGGAGGTTTGTCATTTTTGTTTGGGCTGGTTGTGGGGGAGGAGAGAATCAAACCCCTGACATCATGGTTGTTTTGTAGGAGAATGGCTCCTTAAGTGTCAAGGAATTGCTTTGCATATGAGTCCACCAAAAATACAGTTTTCAGGACCCAGTGGTGTGCGCTATTTCTAGAAGACTAGAAGGTTGGAGACTCATTTTATCCAGAATGCGAGATTCACTATGAAAACTTCTTGTTGAGACTATGCCAACATCCCTACAAGTGTTTAGGATGCCTAAACTGGTCAAAATGCAGAGTGGAAAGGTGGATGAGGTCCTTGCCATGGAAAGGGGTCACAAAGCAAAGGGTAGCCATTTGGTTTGACTGCAGGTGGTCCAAGGACTGATAGAACAATTGATCGGGTAATTGAAGACATTCTAAGCAGGAACACAGCTCTGTTTGGAAAATGATTGTAGTGGTTTTTATTAGGTAAGAGGAATCTGTGGGCAAGGGTTTTTAAGAGTAGGCATGGTCTCCAAAGCAACAATTGGTTGTTAGCTTAAACCTAAATGCCACCTTTAGATTAATAAATCTAAAACCCAGACGATAGCAACCTTGCTAAGGAAGTTGAGTCAATCTTTTCTAGCTTGGAACCCACACCGAAGTAGCACTTTTATCAAATAGGTAGTTAATTAAAGTCACCTCCTTGCTTTGTTCCAGGAGGGAATGACAGGGTATTATGGTAGATTCACCCTTTGGGGCAAATTCAAACTAAAATCTTGTTTTGAGTAAATCATTTACAATCATGTCCAAAACCTAGCTTTCCTAGCCAATTTCATTTATTAAGCACATTTACTGTGAAAGCTTTCTGACAGAAGCCTTGTTCTAACATGACCAAAATGAATTTTCTTTTCTGTATTTCCTACTTGACTAACGATCTCAATTTTCTGTTCTCACTTTCTGTATTTCCTTCTTTTTGGACTGCTTCACATATAGATTGGATGCTGCTGTTCTTGATCTGGTTGCAGACGATAGTACTGGTTTACAGAAGCAAAAATCTGTATACCATTGGGACAAGGTATTCTCAAGCACAAAATGTTAGTTATTACTCTCGTGATGCATCGTATCTGACAATGGAATCTTTATTGACAGAGGAGCAAAAAGTACATTAAATTAAATAATGGTGAACGTGTGACTGCCAGTGGAAAGGTACAATTTTGACAATGCTACTAGTTACTCATGCTTCTTAATTTTGCTTTTGATGCATATTATATGGTAATGTACTTCATTTATGCTTGACATCGTGAGTTTGTTGTACATGCATGCGGAATTTTCCTTTTTCTGGGTTGCATGTTAATGTGATTTATTCTAGCTTTCTCGGTGTTACAAATACTTTATGTTCTCCCTCATTAAGCATTCAACAATGCACTTTCTGTGTGGTGATGCATATGATATGGTAACTTCTAAAAGTTGAAGCAAGAAAGTGGTTCTTCAGGTTGTAGTAGGCGTATTTGTGAATGCTTAGGCTGGCTTCTGCCGGTAACGGTGCATGGAGTATACGGGTTTTATGTCATAGCCTATGTAATCATATGAATGCATGACCTTGGTAATTTCTAGCTGCTAATCTTCCCCTTACTGAAATAAACAATATGCTACGTTTGCATAGATCAAGACGGAGAGTGGCTCAAAAGTCAAAGCTAATAAGACTGGAATATACAAGAAATGGAAGGAAAGGTCACACCACAAAGTATCTCTCAAGGGATCGAATAGCGAAGACAACACTGAAGCAGATAGAAGCTTCTCAGGTAACTTTTGAAACTCAGCTGAAATCTTCATTTTCCCATTAGCACTATTTATGTGTTCAGCTCTTGTGATCGTATGGTAGCACATAAATGTCCATCTATTATCGTTATATCACTATGTCTGCTTTCAATTTAGACATCTAAAGTTTGTCAAATTATTTTCTGGTTTGCCGCACAATTATTTGCAAAATCTTAAATGAGGGGACATTCCTAGCTGCAGATTTCGCTTATCCTTTTATCTAGAAGTATCATGAGATCTATCAACTAGGACTCGTTCATAAGGTTCTACCTTAATGCTAATGTTGATAATTCTTTAACATCCTTTTCCCTGCAGGGAATTATAGAAGAAGACCTGATGGTCAAAAGTTGAAAGGTGGCAGGAGGCAACATACGGTACTCAACGCTCATGTGGCTTCAGAACTTAAAGATCCTGAGCAAATTCGGAAGAGAAGGCAACAGCAAGCAAACAGAATTTCTTACATGAAGAGCAAATCAGGCAAGGGCGGTAAGAATTCTGGGAAAAACAAAAGAAGAGAACGTAAAGGATAGCTACCTGTATTGAAGGTCACTTGGAGATTTTGTGAATGCTCTTAATTTCCGTAGCTTGGTAAGAGAAAAATGAGTCTCCGTGTGGGACTCAAAGTTTTGACTCGGCATTTTCTCTTTTCTTCCTTCTTTCTTTTTCTTTTTTAAAACTAATATATTTTCATACAGTTGATATGTTTAAAATTAATCCCAAGTGCTACCAAAATTACTCTGTGGTTAAAGTTGAAATGGAAGTAAAGATTAAGTAAAATTATGAAACGTTACCTTAATATAAATATAAAGCTGGTATATCAATTTGCATTGGTTGGTCGGGATGTCAATGGCTATGCACGACTTCGCTCAGGCACTTTTCATAGAGCAATGGAAGTGTAGGAATCATAAGTCCTGCTTGGGAGCGTGGTAGTCTTTTGGCCTAAATGCTCTTTCGTTCAATTGCAATGGGCAATGCATTGGGGAAAAAAAATGTCTCCAACAACCAAAGTCTCCCTGTGTTCAATCCCATCAGAAACTGAATATATTTCTAGACAAGCTCTCAAACGTAAAAGGTATTAATAGAAACATAATAATAAAAATATGCACATGAATACTTCCCCAAACTCCAGAAAGAGGAAGCCTCGTGAGCCATGTGCAGTCCCTTGGAAGTCTTAAAGCAACGGGGCACAACCAACGGAAGATCAGAACGAAGTGTGTGGTGTTTAACATGAAATTAGCAAAGAAGTTTGGCAACATTATCCAAATAAATAGAGGCAGAAGATGTCAATAAAAGATTAAAAATAATTGTTAATGATAATATTCATTGTGGGAAATTATAAATGACAAACCTTGAGTGTTTTTCAACAACAATCCTCATAATACAAAACATGCTCAATAGAACTTGCAATTGTGCATTTGAGTTTCATTTATCGACCTTAATTGTTCATCCTAATAGTTCTACGGTGAGAACAATTAGTAAGATGCGGTATACATCCTTATGATTTCATTTCAATATGGGAAATAGCTTGTTTCTTCTAAAAATTTTTTTTAAAAAAAATACACCTTTTAGGTTTTCTACCTTTCTTTGTTCCATTCGTTTCTCTTTTATGGTATTATAAGATACTAGTGGAAGAGCATCGTTGTTGCGCATACATGATAATGAGTATTACAATATAACTTTGCTAACAATAAGAGAAGAAAACCATATCTAATTCCAAAGTTTTAAGATAATCTCCCAACAACAGAAATATGACTAATTAAAGACTACAAATCTTCATATAATAAAATTAAGTCAACATAATTTTGATTACTATGTTGCCTCTTGAAATTCTATGTTAGTCAAAAAATTCAAATAACTAATACGTAATCACAATAAATGATCTATTATGAAGTGAAGCAAAAACTGGGAAGTTACACAGCAATACATACAACAAACCAATAATACTACAACCGATGGAGTTATACTCATAGGATGACAAGGATGACTTTTCCGTTGCGTGGTCGAGGCTGATACAATAGCTTAGCTTTCTTGCCCCCTGGTGCACCTCTCTATACCATAGCACGATGAGTCTAGAAATGCTTCCCTTATGTGTGAGCTAAGTAAATTCTGTCATCATCATGTAATATCAGGGAAAACTTACATCACCGATGAATATTTGTTCCTCCATCAGTATGTGATTGGTTGAGAAAATGTAGGAGATGTGGAGTATCATCCTTCAGTTCGAGTTTGCAATGAGTTGAGAAAAGAAAGGGAAAATAGCGAAAAATTTGCACTGCAAGTAAGTCTTCTTTTGCAAAGTTCAGACAAACTTTTTCCCAGTGCGTTGAGAGAAATAGGTCAAGATGAAGTTATTGAACTTTCTGGTGCTGATCAGGTCGCCCATTTTGTTCCATTCTTATAGGCTACCCAAAGAGAAGACGTTTTTCATTACATTTTGATAGTTTGCACTTCTCCTTAAAGTTGTCTAATAAGAGATTCACATGCTTAGCAGTAAGAAGAATGATGACGAGGGCGACCTAGTTCTTCTTGATTGAAAGATTGAATTTAGTTTTTAATGTTTGCAACATAGATAATCAAAGCTAGAAAGGATTATGGACTTTAGACAATGTTGTCTCGGCGACCCTAGACACCCAGCCCCCCTGAGCGCCTGGGCGGTGACTAAAGCGCTATAGGGAAGTGTTTGTAAATATATACTTTTTTTTTTGAGGACCTAAAAAAAATTATTTTAAATTGTAAATTAATAAAAATTAAATAATATATTATTTATTTTACACACGACACACGTACACATATAAAGTGAAGGATCAATAAATAAATAAATACTTAAACAATTGCTTCATACTCCGTCTAGACCTCACCTAAGCCCTATCTCGCCTTATAGAGGTTTACCACCTATGTCTATAATTTTGCCTTGACAACACTAAGTACATAAATTAATAAATAAACAAAAAAGAAAAGTAAATGTTAATATTCAAAAGGTGGATTAGTTCACTCATCATATGTTCTTGTTTTTATCTTGTGACAACATCTAGTGAAGTAATACACCTAGATTACTCTAAGGTCCCGTTTGGTGCATAGGATGGGATGAGATTATTTTGGTGAAATGGGATAGGATGAGATAAAATGAGATATAAAAATTTTCTAAAAAATATTTTTTAAAAAAAAATTAAAAGTAAAAAAAATTAATTTTTTTTTTGGGTGGGATAACTCATTCCTACCAACAATTGTGGGATTGAGTTATTCCACCAACATGGAATAATTAATGTGAGCCCGGATTAGTTTTTAACCTATCCTAGGTAACACCAAACATAAGATAAGATAAAAAATTATCTTATCCCATCCTAATCCCCCTTAACAAACATGCTCTAAGAGAAGAAAAAGTAGTTCAACCAGAAGAAAGCAAGTTCAGTAAATGAAACTGCCCAATGAACAAGTATATAAAAATAAAGGCAGGATTCAAAAACTTCTTCATGGAAAGTTCGACATACCTAGACGTTTTCCAGTACCAACCACCATTCCTTGCAATTAAAACTAATTCTTTTTATATTAAAAAAACAAATCACATCTTACCTTGGTACACATTCAAAAGTTCAGGGACTGTACTCTCATACTTAACAAGGAATTTCTGAAGGAACTTGGCATCGGTCAACTTGAATACAGTAGCAACATTTACACTCTCCTTGATCAGGCACTTTGAA
>JAJIYU010011579.1:0-15233 GCA_030144865.1 Tinospora cordifolia
TATATATATATATATATATATATATATATATATATTTATGTAAATCAAAATAAAATAAACGGATATAAGAGAATATTTAGAAGAGCAAAGACACTGTGGAAGATTGTAGAAAGGAGAAGAAGGTGACTTTGGGCGGTGTTCGGTTGGTTTGCGAGGGAAGCCAGTCATTGTAGTATAGTGGTGAGCTAATATATATATAACTGAAAAGAAAAAATATATATATATAACTGAAAAGGAAAATTGGAGCAAGATGAGAACAACAGAGGAATGAGAGACAGGGGAGAGAACGGTGATTACTGATGCCATAGCAGCTAATGATCTGCTGCTGTTACTAAGTGAAAAGGAAGGAGAAGGTGATGAGGAACCGGAATTAGGGAGACGGAGTGTGCTGCTGCTCACGTCGCTGCTGCATGCCACTATTTTGGGTGTTGTAGCACGGACAGAGGAAGGAAGGAACAGAATGCACGAGAGAGATAAGTGGGTGCTGCTACTGCGATGAGTCCGTAAAGAAGAAGACGAGGTAGCTAGAAGAAGAATGAAGAATAGAGCAATCTGGTTGCTCTATTCTAGACTGAGACGAAGGGAAGAAGAAGCAGAGAATGGAGGAGCGGCTGCTACGGGAATTAGAGGAAAGGAAGAGAACAGCTAACTGCTGCTTGTGGCTGGTGATCACGGACGGAGGGAATGAGCTGGTTGCTGCTTCTGTCACCACCGAACGACGAGGATACAGAGGAATAGGGGCTGTGACTAGTTCGATGAAATAGTGGCAGCTGCCATTGAACACGAGCAGAGGACAGGAAGAAGAGCAACCAGAGCAACCGTGCTCTGTTGTTGCTGTCGTGCTTTGTTGCAGTTACGACTGCCATTGCAGCTGCTGCTGCTACCACGACCGAACGAACAAGGGATGAGCTGAACAGAGGAAGGAAGATGACCGGCCTGGCTAAATTTTCAGCCACGTTGCTGCTGCCGAGAGCTAGTGAAACAAAGAAGTGAAAACAGAGCATGGCTGGTCTGTTTCAGCTACTGGCTGTGGCAGCTGTTGCTGCTGCTGCTATCGTGGACTGGAAGAAGATGCTGCTACTGGTATGTGATTTCTGAATTGAACATGGCTGTTGTTGCAGACCGAGGTGGAATTGATGAAGATGAAGAACGGTGCTGCTGCTGTGGGGGACTACAAATAGCAGAATGGTGGCTCAAGCTGCTACGGACTGGTTCGGTCGGTGACGGTGAAAGCTGGGATGTGTGTGTAAATTGAATTGGGTTGCCATTGAACTTTGTGTTTGCTGGCTGTGGACCAAAACATGAAACAGGGGGAAAAGAAAAGAAAAGTGAAGGTGCGTTCTGTTTTGATGAAGAAACGAAGAAGAGGTTCCGGTGTGTTGATTTGGGTGATGGACTTGATGCTAGCCGAACGAAGAAATGAACAACGATGGGGTTGGTTAATTTTGATTTTGTTTTCCATGGTGGCTAGCCGTGATGTTGCTGAATTTCTGGTTGGATGATGAGTTGCTGGGAATTGGGCTGCACGGTGAGCAGAACACGGTCAAGTGGTGAGTCGTGGTGAGAGCCTCTTCATCAATTGGAGTTTGATCAAAGTGAGGAGGTAAGCAATTTAAATAAATTTAGATAATTCAAATTTAACATGTTAATAGAAAATTAAAGTAAATATAGGGAAATTATATCATGAGATTAATGATTAAACTGAAAAATCAGGTTAGTGATGATTTAAATTGGGTATGAACATTGATAAATTTGAATTTAGAATTAGAAAATACTAAAATCAATTAATAGAGGTATTTTTAATAACCTAAAGATAAGTTAGAAAATTTCAAAGATCTAATTGATGAAACTTTAGTAGCTTTAGACGAAGAGGAAATTATTGTAGGAAGTTCTCATTACTATAACTCGAATTAGAATCATGGATAATTCGAATAAATCAAGATGGATTGATTTGAATAATAAAATTTTTATGACATAATACCAAGGTTTGGAAAAAATAAAAGAATAAATTATCGTATCTTCAAGTAGATAAATATTTAAATTAGAAAAATAAATAAATAACAACTACTCGAATTAGCACTATAAGTGATCTCAGTAAAACTCTAAGAGTAGCATAAGACTAAGATTTTCGAATTCGAATAAGACTAAGGATTTGACAAATAGAAGTCTTATTTTGTTCGTAATTAAATTAGTTATGATGTAAATAAATTATTTAAATTTCAACGATTAAGTTATTAGAACTTTGATTTTATGATAAGAGCTTCCAAGTAAATTATTAAAGTGAGATTTCAAACTTAGGAAAGTTAGAAGACTTAGAAATCATTATAATCAGAATATATGAAATTTAGAAATTAAGAGCAATCATAAATTATTTGAAAGTTCTTGATTTATTTAGAAGTTAATTGAACATGAGAATATTCTGGATAAGATTAAATATGAATTAAGGATCTAGAGAAATACTATTTATCGCTGAATTTCAGATATCATAATTCTTGAGTGTCGAACATCTTGACAGAAAGCAAGAAAGCCTGAAGATCGGCAAAACCAGGTGGGCGTGAGTTCCTTGGTTACTTGTATTATACGGATTTAAAATTCAAAGCATCTGATTGATTAGCCCTAAGTTATTAGAATTTTACTTGAAAATTGAATTGAAATTGTTTGACTTCCTTGAATGATATGTAATGTGTGATGAACTATTTAATCCATGCATAATCAGTTATGACCTGATATTGCACTTAGATTCACTCAATTATGGCATGCATGACTAGGCGACTGTTATTTAGATTCCATTGTTTATTAATGCACCTTATCATGTGAATTTGCTAGTATGGTTTGGGTTATATGTTCTAGTGTAATTGTATGATGAATGATATGATTGAGATCGTTTGTAAAACAAAAATATAAGACGATGGTTTATTAAGAATCCACGTACCGGTGCGATTGACGAGCCACAAGGCGGATCGTAGGTATTCCCAACCTGAGCTGCCTGCGACAACTCGAAGTCTTTGAGAGATAGTACGAATCTAAATAAGTACCCTCTCTTGGATTGTGATACTGAGATATGATTGATTTTAGATGGTATCACCTGAGGCCTCTATGATTATGATTGGATTGGATTATAGGGAATACCGAGAGGTATCTCAATCCTCTTCTGGTTTTGACTTCTACCAAGATTAAATGAATGTTTGAAATGCCTAATGTTCGAAAGTGTTTGTAATGTTTTGGATTGGGTCTGTATAATACATCTGATGTGTAGGAACGATCTACTGGACTTCCGAGCTCACCCATTATATTTTTCAAGTACACTTGGACGTAGAGTTTGCTGACTTACTTCAGAAGAACTGCACTCTGAATTGGACACCTCATGGGGAGGTCGTTCGGGATAGGTGACTTGGAAGTCATAATTTATGTATTTTTACTGGATTGTTTAATATATTTACGTTAGTTTTAACTCTATCGTTTTGTCTTTAAATAATCCTACTTGTTTAACGATTTTGGGTTAACTAAATAGTTTTAAAAGTATTTCCGCTGCTTTACTTATGACTTATTTGAAAGAATTATTATGATTTTTATTTTGCACATGATGTCTTTATAGACTTTGACTTGAGAACTAAAGATTTTGAACTAAACTTTGAAGAAAAAGATTTTGAATAGAACAAAACTTAACGTAGCATCTCGATTTTCATCGGATGACGATCCACACATGACATAATACGTGAACGGAGGTCCAGTTGAAAATTGGAGTGTTACATTTTATTATTACCAGAAAGAAAGAAATAGAATCTGAGAAATGATTATAGTAGCGCTCCGGCTCTCGGCGAACGATGCAGCGGCGGCTTCCCAGTCGAATGGGCGCACATTCTGAGCGAGCGAGGCCCAAGGGAACCCGCAAGGAACGAACTGGGGGTCGAGGTGTTAGTGCCACCCTTTTTGGCTGCACCCACATTTCTACCTAAGGTCATTCCCTTATACTAAGGGTTTTAATTTGGTTGACTCACAACTTTTGTCTAGTCAAGACACCACCTTTGGCATCTTTTTCGACTTTTAGTCAGTTTCTTGCCCTAATTTTTTACCTTCTAAATTTCTTTTATAGAAAGTAAGGGCGTTCTTTGACTCAGACTACTCGTATAAGCTAGTAGGACAACTTTTAGATCAGGCAGCGAGACCGAAGTGTAATAACCCAAAATTTTGTCAAATAATTAAAGAAAAATAAGTTTAATGAAATTAAATGAAATAAGTTAAGTAAAATAATTTCAAAGATTTTAAGACATCTTTGAATGCAAATTGTGGGTTGGCAAATGAAAAATAATTTATATATATATATATATAGGAGATATAATATAAAATAGACGAATAAGACCTTAATTTGATAAGTAAATGAAAATTTCAATTTAGTAGAATTAATTTTGAAATTTAAAGAGTTGCTTCCATTTCCTAAGAAAAAGAAATAGAAATAAAGTATGCATATATACACAGATATATATAGGTTAATGTGTGTTAGCATCATGAATGTTACATATTATAGGAATATGTATAATTGAATAAAAATGTAGTATGCATGTATTTATTTAAAATAAATAAAACATTATATAAATATCAATTTATAATTACACAAATGATTATCTGAAAATAAAATATGAAATAAATAAAAATATATGGAAATTAAAAATATAGATTATTTAATCATTAGCATTAAAAATATCAAAGAAATAGAAATATATCTAATAAATACAATATAAGAGAAATAGAAAAGGGAAAATATTAGCATGTCATTAAAATAGAAGAGAATATGTAAAAAAAATCCATGTTTATATCAATTAGAAAGTGTGAAATTGGCAAATTTCGAATAATAGCATTATTAGAAAGCAAATTGGTAATTAGAAACTGCATCCAACAGTCCAAAACCAATCTGCTCAATCCAACAAATGAAATCGAAGCCTAAAATAGCGCCCAGGAGCACCGAATCACTGAAATCCAACGGCTCAGAAACGATCAACCTCATCTAACGGTTCAGATTCGATTCTTTGATCGCGAATGACACTACACTCAAGGATAATCGTGCGGCCCAAATCAATGTTCAAGATCTGATGTTGCACTCGAGGTCCATCCAACGGTGAAGATCAAAGCCCTTTTTTTAAATCGCGATCCAGTGCTACGCTCGAGGTTGATCAACGATCCACAACGAATTCGTTAATTTCGATCGCGATTCAATACTGCACTCAAGGTTGATCAACGGTCCACAGCGAGTTCGTTAATCTCGATTGCGATTCAGTATTGCGCTCGAGGTTGATCAACGGACAACGCTGATTTCGTTGATCGCGAACTTCCGTGCTGCAATCGAGGCTTATCTAACGGACAAGATATAAGGCGCCTAATCTATGCTACGATCTGAAAAAATGTTTCTAAATTCCAAATATTATTCCAATGCACTTGCTATTTTTCTATGCTTGGGGGGCACAAAATTTTGAATAATTGGCAACTTTCCTACAAGGAGAACACCAAAAACTTACCATTCTACACTATTTTGAACTCTATATAAAGGACCCCTAATGCTCACATTGTGTTCATCCCAAATCAAGAGCTACTAGTCCCTCTTGACTCTCTCTAACTTTCTTCTTAGCAATCCCCCCAATTCTTAAACTGTTCTTGAGTGTTCTTGAGTATTCTTGAGAGTTTTTGAGTGCTTGGAAGCCTTGAAGTAACGGAACTCTGTCGGATTTCAAAGGTGTGCAGAAGAGACGCATTTAAGGTGAAAGTGACTTCTAACTTCTACTTCTTTATTTTAATTTGAATAAGTCTTGCATGTGTGATGATGTTTTGAACATGATTGATTGAATATATGTTTTAATACGCATGCTTTATTTATTTGATGTGCCATGAATATACATGTTATGCATGTTTAGAAATTAAGAATATTGATGCATGTTATACATGAATTGTGCCATGAATAAATATTTAATGATTCACGTTTTGTATATGTTGCATTGATGATTAAATCTGATATTGCGTGTTTTATCACTAAGAAAAGATTAAATAATGATTCAATCCACGTACCGGCGCGATGATGGACTACGTAGTGTCATCGTGTGTGTTCCACCCCCGACCCATTTTGTCGGTTTACCATTAACGATTTTGAACTGGGTTTCTAAGAGTGATCCTACTTCATAGATATTGGGGTTTGAGTTTCCGTTTGTCATTCTCTCTCCCCACGATGTGGAACACAGAGATTAAACTCTTTCGGTCCGAATGTCAACCATAAACAAGAAATTTGTTTGAAACGCCTAATGTACAAAAGTATTTGATATGCTTGGTTTGTTTGAATTAAAATAATGATTTAGATGTTTAGAAAGATCTACTGGGCTATGTGCTCACCCCTTCCTTCTATTTTTCAGGTAATTGATTTACATGAAGACCATAAAAATTAGTTAGATTCTTTTATTTAAAAAGTTTTTAATTTCTATGTAAAGGCATGTTGCCCAAGTTTTGAATCTTCCGCTGTAATAGTTTTTCTTCAAGATCAAATTATGTACTTAATTTTATTTAATTAATTGAGTTTATGAATTTCAGTTATTTCCTATACTATTGCCTTATTAAATTCTTAATTTTAAGTTTTGTTCTGTTAAATACAATCAAGGCATGAAATAATTGAAATAGAAAGAAAGTTAAGTGTGTGTCACTCATAAATGTAACACTGGCCCGACCCGCCGTTTGGTTTAGTCCATTGTCAAGAGAATGGTGGTCTTGTCCAATGCTTAAAGATACGAAGGTCGGGGTGTTACACGAAGTCTGCTTAGCAACCATGCTTTCTAGGATGAGATAACCCACCTCCCTTTCAATATTTAGCTTTACTCGAGACAAGGCTTGCCCGCTATCAGCTCAACTTGTAGTCTTTGTATCCAAACAAAACATTTCAAAACATATATTTCTTTTTTGAAAAGACTTTTTAAAACATTTTTCATAAAAAAAGAAGGTAGGGCATACAAATTTCCTAAGTTTGATACTACTATAGGTATAGGACTAACTTTCTAATTCTAGCTCAACAACACATGTTAAGGCTTGGCTTTCTAGTTTAGCTCAAAGCATCTAAAGCCTAGACTCTGATACAAACTTTTATAACACCCCGACCCCCGAGACTTTCAATTGGACTTAACCATAAGGCAGGCTAGGCCGGTATTACATTTACAAGTACACAACTTATCTTTCTATTTCAATTATCCCAAGCCTTATTTATTCAAGTAAAATATACCAAGGCAATTGCATAAGAGATAAAAGAAAACTTTCTAATTCTGTATTTAATTTAATAAAAGAGAGTACACAACTCCAATTTAAATCAAAAGAGACTATTACAATAGAAATAATTCAAAACTTAGGCAATATGCCCTTATATTGGAAATAAAATGGAAACTTTCAAAAACCAAGCATTCTAAAGTTTAAGCATGCTTCATCATGTGTTTAATTTCCTAAAAAGATAAGAAAGAGAGGATGAACACATAGCCCAACAAATCATTCTAAAAACAACTAAATCACTAATTCAAATCAATAACACAATCAATTTCAAATACTTTCATACATTAAGTGATTCAAACAATTTCTTGTGTATGGGTTGTATATTAGACTGAAAGGGGGTCCAATCCCTTGATGTCCTTATCAAAATACCCCATTTTTGGGTGGAAAGATAATTTATCTTGTCATATTCCATTGGGATTAGGATCTCATATTCATATTCCAAGTATGTTGTGCTAAACTCATCCACACACAATAATGGGACCCATAGATTGTAACACCCTGACTCTCAATCGGACCTCCCAACATGTTTTATGGGTCGTCGTTCGTTAAGAATCGGAATGCTACTTAAAATTTTTCTTCTTTGAAAATCTTTTTCTTCAAAATCAAGTTCATAAATCATTTCCAATGAAATGTCCGAAATTACATTTCGCATAAAATAAAAGATCAACATAATTTCACACTAGTTTCACCAAATTTTCACAATTAGATAAAACAAACAAAAATTAGAAATTAGAAATCATAAATCGCAATTCACGAAGTACAATTTACGCAGCGAAATTTCCTCAAAATAATTTTTTATTTAAAATAGTAAATATTAAATATACAATATCGTTTAATAATATGATCGATGAAAATCCAAGCCGGTCAAATAGTACAAAATCAAAACAGTACATGTAAAACAATAAAATTAAACTCAAGAAAAGTATACGTTCAGTTATAAAATAAAATAAGCTCAAATGAAAAATATACATCAAGTTCTATTACAATTAAAATAAACAAGTTAGAACCTCTAATCCTCCTATCTTGGATAACTACCCCCATGAGGTTTCCAATCCAAGGTGAAGGAAGGTCTTCTGACGAAGGTTATAGTATTCTACGTCCATGTGTACCTGAAAAATAAAATGAAAGTGAGCTTGAAAGTCTAATGGATTATTCTTACACATCACGTGCATTATATAGACCAAAATCCAAAACATTACAAACACTTCCAAACATTAAGCGTTTCAAACATTCATTTAGTTTTAGTCGAAGTTTAAGACCGGAAGAGGGTTGAGATGCCTCTAGGTATTCTCCGTGATCTCGTCTAATCATAGAAAGTCTTGAGTACCATCTAAAATTAGTCATGTCACAAATTATGGTATCACAGCCTAAGAGGGTATAATTACTGCAGCTCGTACCATCTCCCAAAGACTTCTAACTGTCACAAACAGCTCAAGGTTAGAAATATCAACGATCCGCCTTGTAGCTCAGCGATCACAACCAGTGGTCCCTAGAAGATACCACCTCGATTTGCTTCAAGCTCGTCGATCGTACAGGTACGTAGATTCTTATAATTCTTCATCTTATTTTTAGTTTCACAAACAATCCAATCATACCAAAATATCACACGCATAATAGAAAATTAATCAAATAATGCATGCTATTAAAATAATAAAGTGCATGATTTCCTATTTATGCATGCAATGAATAAATAATCATTCATCACACATCATTCAAGCATACCAAACAATTTCAATAAATTTTTTAATAAAATTCTAATAACCTAGAACTATTCAAACAAATGCTTTAAATTTTAAATCCATATAATACGTATGAGCAAAGAAATCGCGTCCACCTGATTCCGCAGATCTTCAGGGCTACCTTGCTTTCCTTTGAGCTATTCGATACTCTAAACTTGTAAAATTTGAAATTTAACAATCAATGAAACTTTCTAAGTTTTTAGTTTATATTTAATCTTATTCAAAATATTATTAAGCTTAAATAGTGTCTAAAATGATTTTGAAGTCTAAATATAATTTTAACTAATTCTATTTAGATTTCATTCAGATTAAAATAAAAAAATTATTTTTATTAAAAATAAGGCCTCTGAAACTAAAATAAAAAAATTATTTTTATTAAAAATTATTTTCATTTATTTCTAGACCTTCAGTGTTTATCCAAACTTAGTTCAAAAATGTTTTTATGCTTATATTTTAGAAAAATAATATTTTTACTAATTTAAACTTTTAAGCTAAAAATAAAAATTCTAAAAATAAATTCTTAAGCTTCTACAATTTATTCACTTTCAAATAATTATTTAAATTAGAACTAATAATTTAAAACACCAAGACTTAAATGTGCTCCAAAATAATTCATTCATGTTGAATAAATTTCATTTCAGATAAAAATAAGGTTTTTATATCTAAAGTTAAATTAATTCCAAAATATTTCTTTATTACTTGAAAATCTTCACAAATTTAAATAATCTACTAATATCATAAATAAGTTAATTATGAACAAAATAAGACTTCTATACATTATAAATTTAGTTTCAAGGTCTAAAATTTTAATCTCTTCTTACAAAATTTTTTAAGCTTCTAAAAGTTTATTTATTAGTATTATATTTTTGTTTTCATGTTTTCAACGAATTTGAATAATTAAATTTTGAACTTCTAATATAATTTTTTATTTATTATTTAAAATCATTCCTAATTAAATTAGGATTGTATCCGCAGAATCTTCTAATTTAGGATTCTAGAAATGTTGAGCTTCTTAACTTCGATATTATTATTTCCAAACATCTAAAAAAAATATACATACATCATAATAATATTTTTATCAAAATATTAAGTAAGGTTTTTAAATTTCTAAATTTCATGTTTTTTCGCATCTATAATCAATTAAGAATAAATTCCATACTATCTAAAATTTAAAATCTAAAATATACCTCGCATCGTCTTCTTTATGTAGATCACAACAGCTCGTTTGTCTTTCACGCTGCAACTGTTATCTTCATGCCCAATCTTGAATCACTCACTAGTTGCAACACACATTCATCACAATTTCATGCTCATTACAGCCAACAGCACCAATTCAACAAATCGTGCTTTCTCTTTCTTATTTCCATCCATAATCACACCCAATAGTATGCAAAAATCACAATCATTTTGCCTCAAATCTCTTCTCCTTCACAATCAAGCACCAGACAACCCAAATCCAAAAGTCTGCATCTTTCCCCTTTCTTTGTTCTTCATTCTTCCCACTCTTCACAGTTCAAATAAAACCAAAACTCCCAACTTTTCTTCATCGTTCTTCAATCCATGAACGCACCAAACCAGTTGCACGCACTAACTGCAAATACCAACTGAAATCAAGTCCCAAATCTTTTTGTGCCAAAGCCCTAAATTTCTAATCGCCAAAACACATATCAAACCCTAAATCGATATTCCATACGAGCCCTAAATCACACACATACATCAGATTTTTTTTTTTTTTTTTCTTCTTTAATCACGAACTGCATCATTCAACACCAAAACTCCAATAAAAAAAATCCAGCAATGGCAATACTTCTTCTTCGTTCAAGATTCTTCTTCAATCATCCTCCTCTTCTTCAACTCGCCCAACAAAACCAGCAAGCTCCATCACCGTCCAGCAAGCACACAACACACAAAGCTGGATTTTCCTCTCTTCTTTTTCATTTGAACACGGTAACAACAACTGAAAAAAAAAACCAAATTGTGCCCTAAATCCCCAACTCAAATCATGCACCAGCTGCTAGAACTTTTTTGTTCTTCACAGCCATCACTCACACACATCACGTTCTTCATTTTTTTCTTCATGAACGCACTGGCAGCTCCAATCACCAAGCCTTAATCTTCTTTCATGGCCTCTATGGCTCTATTTCGTTCATTCCAACCATGAATCACACAACACAAGCTTCGGTTCTTCTTGATTCTTCATGAATGTTCCAAATTTCTAGATTTTTCTTTGTCTTCTTATTTTGTTCGATCATTCTCATCAACCACAAAGCTCCAAATCACGTTCATGAAGCTTCAGATTTCCAGCCCCTTCTTGATCATGAAATTTTTGAAATTTCCTTTTCTTTCTTTTTTTTTCTTTTTTGGGATTAACAAAGCATAAGTTTTTATTATTATTATTATTTATTTTTTCTAGCTACTCATTGTTCCTAAAGCTTAAAAAAAATAGGTTTACAAATTTTCATTCGTTTTTCAATCGCTCAAATGTTAATTCTCATTTCTCCAACAAATCTCAAATTTTAATCTACCAATATTTTGATCCATCAATAATTCGATCAATCACTTTCTAATTTTAATTTTCAAATCAATCTTTAATTCTAATCTACTGACTTTTTTTTTTTTTCAAACCACAATTTCATGTGTAGATTTAAATAACATAAGATTTTAACTTGTTCATTATTGGTATGATTATTATTATTTTTTAACATTATTAATTCTAAATTTTTATTTTTATTTATTTTTTTTTGTAAAAACTATTATTTATTTCTTTTTTCTTTTTCTTTATTTTATTTTATTTTATTTTATGTTTTATTTATTTTGAATTCTCATTTTTCTACAAAAACAATATTTTATTTTACATTCACGCGCGACGTAACGCGTTCGTAGAATTGTTGGGTGTTACATATACACTAAATATATATGAAGAACACCCATAGTGTATCTGTGGATCACTATGACAAGTATATGGTTATTAAATTTCAAGTTCTTATATTTAAATCTCACATTCATGAATCGTACGTAAGAAAAATATAATTCAACATATAAACATTTAAAATCATGGAAACATTACGTAGCATGGATCATACTTTTAAAGAAAACCTAAGCATGGAACTAGGCATGATCTCATGAATGCCTAAACATGCATACATGCTAAAACTGAATTTTAAATCATGAATAATGAAACTATATAAAATCTGAAAGTATGCATGATAAATTAATATTAAAACATGTATGAATATGCTATTAATCCAAACTAGTAAAGTAGGAGTTCAAGAAATTTCTTCCACCTTAATTGCTAGTTTATAGAAAATCTGGCAGAGGTTCACTTTTCCCAAACGTCTAGCACTTCAAGCACACCCAAAAGCACTAAATAAAATAAACTTCTCACTTTGTAACACTCAAGAACATAAGAGAAGTGAGAAGGGGTTGCCAAGAAGAGGGCTAGATCAAGTCAAGAGGGAAGTGTCAATTCTTGCTTTGGGATGAGGAGAATGAAAACACTAGGGGGTTTATATAGATTTTCAAGAGCAAATGGGGCATGGTTTTGACAGCACACACAAGAGATCCTTTCCATACTCACAAGTGACGGTTTGCTTTGGTTTGGGCAAGAAAGCTCATGGTTTGGGTAAGTGGGACCACTAGGGTTTCTTATTCCAAAGATATTATCCTCATTTAGTTTCCTTGATGTGTGTGATCACGAAAAGGGTTTAGAATGTTTCTAATATCTGATTTGGACGTCCACATAGGGTCAAATTTTGTGTTCATAGCAACTTTCCTAGTTGCCTCATTGCTTGGTCATCACACATGCATCAAATGGAAACTTTTACCCTTCTTTTGGTGTCAAGGTTTGTGTGCACCCTAGGGCTTATGGTTTGCAATGTTGCTAAGACTTGTGCACACAAATCAGCAAGTATATCTTCATTGATTGTCCAGCTATTAGTGGTCCTTTAAAGTTTAGTAACTTCTAATTAGGTTTGCATGAGCTCATGGGACAGCTAGGGTTTAAAAAGTGAGGATATGATGGTCAATCCTCTTTGTAGCGCCAAGATTAGGGTATCTTGAGTTTAGGAAACTTTCACTTTTCCTTTCTTGATTTGTTTGGATGTCTAGGAGGTGCACAATATCAAACTTTGGTGGACACATGATCATCCTTAGTTTCCAATGTGGGTTTGCTCAAAAACGACTAGGGTTTTGAGACCTTTTTGTGAGCATATAGTTTGGGTGCACATGCTCATTAGTTGTGTGTGCATGAGATCATTCTTTTAGGGTTTCTAAGTCATGGACGGTTTACTTGTGTATATAAGGTTTGGTGTGCATGATCATGGCATTATCACTCATGTGGCTTGCACATGCTTAGGGTGGTTACATATTTTTGGGTCCACGTGAATTTAATAAAAATTTATATCTGTCATTTGGCTAGAATTTTAGCACTGTTGGGTTCACATGAATTTAATAAAAAATTCATATCTTTTAATTGGCTAGGTTTTTTTTTCATTTTCTTTCCTAAATTAGATTCTCTTGATGCATACCAAGTAAATGAACCCTTGATTATGCAAATGATTTGGATGCCTAGGCCATTTGAAGTGTTCACTTCATTTCATTTCATTTCATTCCTTTTTCTTAAATTTCATTCTCTTGAGAGTTTTTGAGCAAATTTAAACTTGCCAATTAATTCTAGAAATGAATTGGAATTCATTTATCATTTCATTTTATTTAGTAGAAAATTTCGGGGTATTACATCACCCTTCTTATTTCACCTTTCCAGGGAATTGATCACATTGAAGAAGCATGAAAATAGTTAGGAGATTTTGTTTAGAAAGTTTCTATTTAAATGTAAGGGCATGTTGCTCAATTTTGAATATTTCGTTGTAGTACTAACATGAGTTACGTACTCTTTCTTCTTCTATTCATTGAATAAAATTAAATATTTCTTTTATTTCTCTTTTGGTTGATCTTGTTGAAATTACGTTTATTTAATCGAGTTGAAAAATTTTAATGTTCAATACGACTTGGGATAAAAAAAAACTAGAAAGATAAGTGTGAGTCACTTGTAAATGTTATACTGGTCTAGCCTGCTAGATGGTGAAGTCCATTGCGAATTCGGGGGTCCAAGTGTTATATGATGAGATGAATTAGTGTTCAATCGTGGCGAAGACGAGAGAGATGAATGGGATATCAGATCTTTGATTGGGTATCCAATTGTGACAGAGGCCATGGTATGTGTATAATATACATATTATATATTGATAGTATACGAATAATAATTGTATATTATTTCAATACACTAGTATATTGTATACATTCCGTTTTTTACTCTTTTTTCCACTTTTATTTTTATTTTTTTTCATTTATTTTCATGGCTTCCTAATAAGTTCTAGAGACCCCAAGATGCTTAACTGGTGAACAAGGAACAAATTTCAAAGACTTGAAACTAGGTTTTTTTGGCATCTACGACTGCATATCCATTTTACTAATTTAGCAGGGGCAAAAAAATAGAGACCCTTTCGATCAAACGTTGGTGCTTGTCGTGCTGCACGAAGAAGAATCATTGGTGGTGTAACACCCCGCCTCCCAAGTCTCAACTTCCACGTCATCTGACGGTTCAATTCTCTTTGATCAAAATTTTGGAAAGCCCGGGAGATGGGCCCGTGCTACATTTTCTTCTTCTTAGACCCCAAACACAATAGGGTTCCTATGTACATTAGTCTATGTACAAAATGACATAATGGTAAATAAAATTCTTCATTTATTCATTCGACAAATTCCTAGTCCAATAAACCATTATAACGAAAAATAAATTTAAAACTGAAAATACATGATTTCACTTAGGCCAATGTGCCCTACATTGAAATAAATAAAAACTTTCAGTGGGTAAATCTTCTCGTAAGCTGATTAATTTCTTGTTGTGAAAAATAAGGAGGTGAGCTAAAAAGCCCAGTGAATCATTTCATCTATTTAATCTATTATTCCAACCAAACAATGCAAGCAGATCAAACACTTTCAGAGATTAATTCAATTCGACCAATATATTAATTCAGTCGTAATTTAGACTGAACGGGAATACCCTCTATGCTCCAGATCTAGGGAGAGAGATCAATTCTGAAACTCAAAACCATTTCTAGTGGGATCATTTTTGAAAACTGTTCCATGCTGGTGTCAGTATTGACAGTCAGTTCTAATTCTACATGGAACACAGAAAGTCCCCCGTAC
>JAJIYU010011580.1:0-15192 GCA_030144865.1 Tinospora cordifolia
TCTTAGGATACAACAAAACAAATAACTGTGTGAAACGCTTAATGTAATGAAAGTGTGTGCATGTTTTGGATTTCTGGTTTATATAATGCTAGTGATGTGTAGGGATGATCCGCTAGGCTCTCGAGCTCATCCTATTTTCTCTCACAGGTACTCGCGGACGTGGAGTACCCTAGTTGACTGAGATTCAGGGTTGGTGTGGTGATCTCGCTGGGAGATCACTGTTGGACTTGTGTTCTAGTTTTTGTTGTAATATTCACTGATCATGTATATGTTTTGAATAGGCCGTGTGGCCAAATATTTTCTTTTGAAAACTGTTGAACATTGTAAATGTTATTGGGACTTTGGGCTCGGTGAACCTATTTTTTATCACAGTTTTGAGATGACTTTTTGCGATGTTACTTTTAGTAACTAGTATCATGTATATGATAGTTTTACTTGAGCCCTGATAGATGGGTTGATGTTTTGATGGTTTCCGTTGCAGAGATTTGTTTTCCATTGTTGATATTTACTGTGAAAAATCCGGTGAAGTATTTGAAACTATTTTTTGAATTATGATATTCATCGATAAATATAATAGCATGTTTATGAGGATTTAAATAGTTTTTCTTATTTGTTGAAAATTGAGACTTGGGTTTAGCCTGTAGAAAGAGGTTGACAACCCTAGGTTCTCGGTGGATCAGACCCACAGAGAGATAAAAAATCCTGCGTACACAACACAGAGCTGAAGGGAGCGCTAGTAGATGCGCTGGCCCCACATGACGCATGCATGAGGACTTGGGTTCCGGACCGGGGGTTCGGGGGTGTCACAAGTATCTTGTACTTTTCTTTTAGAAATCGGATGATAGAATAAGATCTTGCGTATTTGTTTGGAAACAAATTTCTGCATTGTGTAGCCTTTGGAAACTAGATGAAAATTCTCAAAACTTGTTCATTAAAGCTGAAACTCTGTATCTTGGAAATCTGAAAATCAAATGTTGGTATGCTGTTATGGAAATTGCATATCTGCTAGGAATGATTTGATTTTATAAAATGATTTTTCAGAATATTTTTAGAAACGTTTCTGGGGTTAGTTTTTAATGTGATTTTCTCTTCAAAATAGAATATGTTTAACCCAAAAATCGTTTCTTAAATAAAATCTGCATCAATTATGTTTTAAGAAAGAATGCAAAATCTTTGTGAATTGTTTTTAGAAACAAATAGGTTGTCATTGATCCTTGCTGTTGAATAAAAGCTTTCAATCTACTCAAATCAGAAGGAGATTTCAGTTTATGGAAGAATATCAAGGATTGTTGCTGTTCTGGAAAGTTTTCTGAATTTCTAGCAAGACTGTCGCAACAAAAGATGCAACAGTATATCGAATAGTCTGCCCAGAAAGAATTTTCAGAATCTGTTTCTCTAAAGGAAAGCTCTGTTTCTGCACTCTATTTATTTCGATCGTGTCTGAAGCTTTTTTTCATCACCTTGAAGTACTCCAAACGACAATAATTGAGTTGCAGATTATTGTATTATTGAGAGCATTATTATCTTTATTTTTTGTTTTTATTGAGTGATCAAAGAAGTTGCAGTATTCTTTACTCTGTTGTTCAGCACACACAGTTAGGACTGTTGGTGGTGGCTGAAGGAAATCTGTAGAGATTGACTGTTGTCTTCTTGACGAAAGTTCGTCTAGAATCTAGTGTTTGAAGTGTTTTCCTGTGGGTTGAAGTGCCTGCTGTATATTGGTGTAACTTGCAAACTATAGTGGATTTTTAAACTGGGCGAGGCCCCGCAGTCATAGGCTATTGAGCTAAACTGCGTGAACATCTCTTTGTGTCGTTTCCTTTCCTACATTATTTTTATTTCCTGTTGCACATCATTATTCCAATCTATTTACTAATTGCATAGAAATTTCAGATTGGTTCTAACTGTTTTAGTGACTCCCTAATCTAACAATTGGTATCAGAGCGGGTCACCTTTCTTCTTGTTATAGCCTTTAACTTGGCAGGTGAGATCCACAACAGAAATGAGTCCCTCAGTTAGACATCGTCCCAAGGAAGGTGGCTCTATCACTAGACCCCCACTTCTTGAGGAAGGGAACTATACTTATTGGAAAACCAAGATGCGCATATTCATTCAATCAATAGATGAGTTGGCTTGGAGAGTTGTTGAAGACGGATGGACACTTCCAACTTCTGAACACAACTTCGGTGTCAAACCAAAATCAGAATGGTCCGAGGAAGATAAAAGAATGTACCAAGCGAACTCAAAGGCTCTAAATACTATCTTAATGCAGTGGACACAGAATAGTTTAAATTAATCGCCACATGTGAATATGCTAAAGATGTTTGGGAGACTTTACAAACATCTCATGAAGGTACAAATGCTGTTCGCATCTCTAAATTGCAACTAATAATGTCTCAATTTGAAATGTTGAAGATGGAAGAACACGACAACATATCAAGCCTCAACAGCAAGATACGCGACATTGCCAATCAAGCTTTCCAACTGGGAGAGAAATACTCAGATGAAAAGCTTGTGAGAAAAGTCTTGAGATCCTTACCTTCACGGTTTGCAGCAAAAGTTGTAGCCATAAAAGAAGCAAAGGATCTAACTAAAATGAGACTTGATGAACTCATGGGATCACTACAAACGTATGAAATGAACCTTCCAAATCAGAAATCAGACAAAGACATTGCACTACAAGCTGAAACTAGTATACTGAACATGGAGGACGAGTGCGCACTGATTATAAGAAACTTTAACAAATTTCTGACAAAATACAGAAAACAGAATTCTTCCTCAAAGAACAGGTTTGAAAACATAAAGTTTGCAAAAGAACCATCTAAATCTGACAATCATTTCAAGAATATAAAGTGTCATGAATGTGGAGGAATAGGACACATTCAGGCTGAATTTACGAACACTCTTAGAAAGAACGAAGAATTTGATGACTGTCAAGATGAAGAAGATGAGATTTCTAGCAACTATGTTGTTTTTACTGCTGCTGTCAGAAATGCGGACAAAGAATCTGCTGCAACTCCAATTCACTCTTATTCAGATAGTGATGATGATGAGGTAAGTATAGAAGAATTTAGAAAAACATATGAACTAATGTATGAAAGATGGTTGCAGGTAGGAATCCAGAACAAAGAACTAGAAGAACAGGTTGTAGGAATGAAGGAAAAGATTAAATTTCAGCAAGACTCAATCAAAGAGAAGGAGAAGAAGATTGATGAATTGACAAACAAACTAGATGCTGCAGAACAAATGTTGCAGCGCCTCAATTCTGGAAAGGCAAAGCTGAACGAAATTCTTGACATGGGACAAAGCTCACATGTTCGAGAGGTCTTGGATACACAGCAGCAACTGAGCAAAAGAGTCCATTTAAAAGTAAATACGCTGTAGAAATGAAGCATAAAACTCAGCACAAGAACACAAACATAACAGCCAGAGTTCCCATCTGCTACTACTGCAACAAAAGAGGCCATAAGTGGAAGCAATGTTACAAACTACAGAAGCATGTTTTGCAGGATAGCATGAGGAAGAAGCCTAGAACTGTTCAACAATGGGTTCCCAAAGAAATGAATAGAGCATTTGTTGCTCACACTGCTTTGTCCACATGCTATAAGAAAGACTGGTACCGTGACAGTAGGTGTTCACAACACTTGACAGGTAATAACAGGTTGCTAACATATCTAGTCAAAAATGATGCAGATTGTCTTAAAGAATCAGACAGATAGATTGTTACAACAGTCAATGAGACAGAGAACAACATAGAAAACCCAGAAAATTCAACTTCTAAAACTGTTCGAGAACCCTCTCTAGTATTCGCCTGAACCATCCCTCAAACCTAATGATTGGTCAACTGAATGATAGTAGACATCTTAGAAATGTTTCTCGAAAGAACTTCAAGACAAATGGTAAAGTTTTCTTGCTACATGCCCTTGATGGACCTAGAAATGACAAAGTTCCCTTGCAAGATGAATCTCAGGTATGAGGGCAAGGTAATGCTTTTTAATATCCATATATTTAGGAATAACATATTAGGAGGGTAGATGATTATCATGCATTTGTAGAGGAGGTTAACATTCATTATAGTTTTTCACATGTTTATTTATATTGCACATATATCATATTTATTCACATACATGCATTTCATTGCTTCTGTTATGTGATTTTTTACTTGTTAGCATCTATCATGTTGAACATCGTAGATCATGCACAAATCTCTGATTGGTCTTTATATTTATGCATCAACGTCTTACCTCTCTTGAATATAATTCATATCTTGTTTTTGTCCTTTAGTACATAGCATCACCAAAGAATGTTGATGATGTTTCATATGATGCTGTTTAGGGGGAGATTAGTTGCTTAATAAGTGTTATTTGGTTGAGGGAGTGAGATTGTCATTACACATTTAGAGAGTCAAATTTTTTTGGTGTCATTCTTTGCATATCCTATGCATATGGGTAAATCTTCTTTAGAAACTCTTTATATTCCACCCGAGTTTCATTTTTAGTCCATGAGAGATTCAAATTTATAAGAACTCTGTTTTGACTCTCATACTAATTTGTAATTCCAGATTTAAAGCTTCCGCTAGTCTACCAAAGACAAACAATGGGGTGACCTTTGCACTTGAATATTAAACTCTAAAGAAAATTGATGATTTCTCTTAAGTGTTTAGGATTGAAGTCATTGCTATTATTTTCAAAATTCTGATTGTGCTACCATTTAGGGGGAGTGTTCAAAGTTTTCAACTTTTTATCTCAAATTTGCCATTGTTAAGTGCAAAAAGGGGGAGATAAATGTATGTGTGCAGCACCAAGGGAAAAAATTGAGGATCTAATGCATGTGACTATGCATTCCTTATTAGTTTTAGTTTGTTACATGTTGATTTATGCATGCATATGTCTTTTAATAAGTTTTGCACCAAACAATACCAAAGGGGGAGATTGTTAGGAATCATGATTAATTGACATTGTTGGTGCTTGAGGTGTTTTAGAAATATTTTAGAATTCTTCATGATTTAGAAATCAAAATATTTCTCTTAGGAAACTAAATTTTTGAAATCTGAAAATTATTCTGAAATTTGAAAATATTATTAATCTTTTAGAGTAGTTAATTGAAATATGAATATTGCTTATTTTAGTTTTTGGAATGTTACTAATGCTGCTGTTTGTTATTTTTGGAAATTAGAATATTGCTATAAAACAATGAAAATCTGAATCTTATAGTTTTTGAAATCTGAATTTCTGCAATCAATTCTGGAATGTTTGCATTTCTGGGTTTGCTCTCTCTATTTACTGTGATCAAAATCTCTTTTCAAAATAGAATGTGTTTTAAACCCAAAAATTAATTCTTGCTAAAACTTGCAACAAATATTTCTTTAAAATAATTTCAAAATCTTTTCTTTAACAGTTTTGGAATGAATATCAGTTTTGCTCTAAATTCTTATATGCCCAAATCTTTCAGAATGTTTCAAAATAGCAGTGTGAACTATTTACAATGTTTCCAAAAGGTTGTCATTCTCAGTTTCTGATTCAAATATTAGTTTACTATCAAATCTTCTTGCGCAGAATCTTTTAGAATATTGGGTATGAAAAATTATGCTGCTATTAATTTTAGAAAACAGAATATTGTATCTTGCTATGAATCAATTTTTTTTTAGAATAATGGATACATATTCTCAGTTTGGAATCTTGCATGTTAAGTTGGAAACTGAAATACAGTATCTTGTCATTTTTTTTTAGAAATCGGATGATAGAATGAGATTTTGCGTATTTGTTTGTAAACAAATTTCTGCATTGTGTAGCCTTTGGAAACTAGATGAAAATTCTAAAAACTTGCTCATTAAAGCTGAAACTCTGTATCTTGGAAATCTGGAAATCAAATGTTGTTATGCTGTTATGGAAATTGCATATCTGCTAGGAATGATTTGATTCTATAAAATGATTTTTCAGAATATTTTTAGAAACGTTTCTAGGGTTAGTTTTTAATGTGAATCTCTCTTCAAAATAGAATATGTTTAACCCAAAAATTGTTTCTTAAATAAAATCTGCATCAATGATATTTTAAGAAAGAATACAAAATCTTTGTGAATTGTTTTTAGAAACAAATAGGTTGTCATTGATCCTTGCTATTGAATAAAAGCTTTCAGTCTACTCAAATCAGAAGGAGATTTCAGTTTATGGAAGAATATCTAGGATTGCTGCTGTTTTGAAAAGTTTTCGAAATTTCTAGCAAGACTGTCGCAACAGAAGATGCAACAGTATATCGAACAGTCTGCCCAGAAAGAATTTTCAGAATTTGTTTCTCCAAAAGAAAGCTCTGTTTCTACACTCTATTTATTTCGATCGTGTCTGAAGCTTTTTTTCATCACCTTGAAGTACTCCAAATGACAATCATTGAGTTGCAGATTATTGTATTATTGAGAGCATTATTATCTTTATTTTTCTATTTTTATTGAGTGATCAAAGAAGTTGCAGTATTCTCTACTCTGTTGTTCAGCACACACAGTTACGACTGTTGGTGGTGGCTGAAGGAAATCTGTAGAGATTGACTGTTGTCTTCTTGACGAAAGTTCGTCTAGAATCCAGTGTTTGAAGTGTTTTCCTATGGGTTGAAGTATCTGCTGTATATTGGTGTAACTTGCAAACTATAGTGGATTCTTGAACTGGGCGAGGCCTTGCAGACGTAGGCTGTTGAGCTGAACTGCGTGAACATCTCTTTGTGTCGTTTCCTTTCCTACATTATTTTTATTACCTGCTGCACATCATTATTCCAATCTATTTACTAATTGCACAGAAATTTCAGATTGGTTCTAACTGTTTTAGTGGCTCCCTAATCTAACAATTTGATTTATGCCCAATATGGTTGCAATTGTTGCACAATGTATTTTTGTCTTTCTTCACTTTAACCACTAGATTTAGATTCAACTTCTAAGCAAAGCTCATTATCTCACCATCGCTCCTCCTTCTCATGAACCATGGTTTTGACACACTCTTCTTGCACCAAAGTGAATAAACTCTATACAAAATTGGTAAAGGGTCATGGGCTATCAGATTGGACCTTACTGTTTCAAAAAGTGTCTCATCAAGTGCTATGATAAATTCATGAACCTTCATTTCTTCAAGTTTTTTTTTTCAAATATAGATTCAAGTATGTACTTGTATAGCCCACACTGGCATGTTGGTCCTTGGTCATAATTCACCAATTCTTCCCATACTTTCTTTAGTTTTCCATAGTAGGTAACATTACTCCCCTTTGTTTCCACTTGGCAAGTTCAACCTTCAACTATTGTATGTGTGGTCCATTGGTTACTAAAACTAGTTCTCTTTTAACTTTCCAAAGATATTGTGCCACCTTCATAGGGAATTTGGTCGAATGAAGTGAAGATTCAATGGTATTTATTATCCACAAAGACTAATAACAAGTTATTAGTCCAACAATCTTCAAGATTTGGTTATTTTTCATCAGGTCGCTTGATCTTTCCATTTATGAAGCCAAACTTCTTCCTTGCTCTCAATGCAATTCAGAGAAAGAAGCCATTTATTGCGAATCTAAAGAGAAGAAACCATTTATTTCAATTTTCTCCCTTTAATTGGACTTATATTATCAAACATTTAGGATTGTCATTCAAAGTGAAAGACAAATCGTCTTCCTTTATGTCATTTCATCACCATTGTCTTTGCTTTTGCTTCCTTCTCTAGCCATGGTGATATCAAATATGCAATTTGGGTTGTTTAGGTTAAAACAAGTACAACTCTAGTACTATACAATAAAGCAATGTTGAGATGAAAATCACCTCTATATTGATCAACCATCACACGTATATAAGCAAATCCTTCTAAAGATAAGCATCTAAATATGACTACTTACAACAAAATAGAGTAAGTTGAGACTATTTACAATATTTTCTAAAAATACAACATACCATATATTCTAACATATCATATATTTTGGCATGCAATATATTCTAATAAAGCATATACTCTAACACAACATATATTCAAATAAAAAGCATAGCAACCCAAGGTAGACTTCTATTTTAATTCATGTTTAACATAGTAATTGTCTTTTTTAATTGTTAATTGGGAGAGATGGCTGAGTGGACTTAAGTGGTGGATTAGCTGATTTTTTTTTTTTTTGTCATCTATATTTGAGGCCCAATCAACATTGTAGTAGGTAGTAAATGGTAAGAAAGGAGTGAAAAAGATTAAGATGATAATGCTTAGTCGCTTATAAATATTGAAAAATACACTTTGCAACTCTCTAATGTTAATCAATGCTTGATGCAAAAAAACTGATATATACTATTGACACAAAAAGAAAGCTTAGGGCATCAGCAATGAGGAGCTATTGAGTGCCTAGTTGGCGCTCAATAGCTCCCTTCTGTGTCAGACGCCCATTGTTGGGCGTCTGACACAGACAAATTTCACCTAGTGCTCGGTTAATTTTTTTAAAATAGGCACTGCAGTTGTAGCGCCTAGAATTTCTGGGCACTGCAACTGCAACACCATATATATATATATATATATAACTTTAACCGTTTTAAATAATTAAAATTAATAATTTAAATAAAAATTAAAATATATTTATTTTTAATTTATAAAATAAAAATAAAAAATTATTTTAAGTTAAATAATATATATTTTTAAATAAATAAAAAATATTTTCAAAAATTTAATAATTTTAAGTTAAAATAAAATTTAAATTACTATAAAAAATAAAAATAATTTTGTAAAATGAATAATTTTTTTAAATTATATATAATAATATATAAATCATTATTTTTGAAAATAAATAATATATAATTATTTAAATCACTATTTAAAATAACAAATAGTAATATTTAAAAATATATTTTTAAATATTTAATTATAAACAATATAATTTTTTATATAAATTAAAATAATTATTTATATTTTTAATTTAAATGTGAATAATAGTTATTTTAAAAAAAATATATATTTTATAAATAAAATATTGTAAAATAACGATTAGTAACATTTAAAAATTAATATTTTTAATTATTTATTAAAAACATAATTTTTAAATAAATAATTATAAAAAATTAATTTTTTATATAAATTAAAATAATTATTTATCTTTTTAATTTAAATGTGATTAATAGGTATTTGAAAAAAAATTGTACTTTATAAATAAAATATTTTAATTAGTGTATTTAATAAATTGATGTGATTGTGAGACCCATATAGTATAGTCTAATAAACTTGTAGTATTGTGAGTGAGAGTTTAATGAGTGGATGATGAAATTGATGACGTGAATGGTTTATTAGACTTTGATATAAGGGATGCCCTTAACAAGAATGGTTGTAACATATTAAAATGAACCCAAAATACTATTGTGAAGCTGAGGATCTTCAAATTCATCATTATTAACATAACACTAATTACTAGAATTAGATGAAACAGGAGTATTTGTAGCCTAGCTTCATGCATTAGGCACAAATTAACAAGTCATTCATATACTTAATTTGAGATAAATGCAAGCCCTTACTTCTCTTATGAACCAGGAACACTAAAATTGTCGTTAAGATGTTGTATTAAACTAGATCATTACTATAGACATCACTACAATGAATATAAACTAGAATGTACATGTTACACTTTGAAGAAATCCTCATGCATAGAGATTGATTAGATGTAACATGATGAAAATAAAATGAAATAAGAGCAGTTTTGAGCTTATTATACTAAGCTCTTGGGCTTGTGGCAAGCCATGGATGCACTTATGTAATCAAAAAACATGTTGAGGATTAGAAAAATATCTTCACAAACTTGAGGTTTTAACATATACAAGAAATCACCATCGAGGAAGACATTTTTAATGTTAAGCTATCAAACAAAAGCCCTTTTTTGTCTTTTTCATCCAAAGTTATGGTAAGAATAATTCCAGTAATTTTACATTTTACAATAGAGCCAAAGGTTTCCACGAATTCAAATAAATAATAAAATTCCTTAGCAACTAATCTTGTTTTATATTTATTTAGATTTCAGAGTCCCTAATAAAATCCCTTAGCAAGCTTACTTCATTAGGGGAAAGAGGCATTGTAACACTCCCTTTCTTACCTATTTTTAATTCAATTTTATTATTATGTATTTTAAACCATAGTTAATTTATTTTCTCAAAACCATTCTTTTTTTTTTCAGAAAAAATTAGTAAAAAGTTAACTTGTGTCCGAAACCTTTTTTTATGTTGAAGTCTTATTATTTTATGCGACAAATGTTGCGGGCAAATATCCTAAGGGGATGTTACTCATCATTTTGTGTTCGACATACAAACACTAATAATACAAACTATGTAATTAGATTATAATGTGAAAATATAAATTTTTGAGTAAGAAACGTTTCGATTAAAATCTAAGATAATATTGATCAAACTGCTCGAGTATATTGGGACCCAAAATACTAGTTAGAGATGACCCCACCCAACCAAGGTCTATATCAAGTACCATAAATCCAAGTTGACCCTTTCCACTAGGGCTTATATTACAATTTTTTTTCAAAATAATAAAATATCCAAGCCTATCCCACTTGGGATATATAGACTGAAACAGTAGATAGAGAGAATACATAACAACGGGACCAACTCCCAAAGCTAAGTCAAGGGGTACCTGCATCTGAAAATAAGGGAAGATGAGCTCAATGAGCTTAGTGGGTCTATTTCTAAATAAAAAAAAATATATGTGAATATAGGTTATGCGTGCACTACAAACATTAGACATTTTAATCAACAATTCAATTTTCAGTCGATGTTGGTAGAATAGATGTAATACCCGAAATTTTAATGACGTAATAACCGAAATTTGAGTTTAAAACACATTTTATTAGCACATATACGTATATATTAATATATATATATATATATATATATATATATATTTGTCATTGATATGCAATTAATTAGTTAGCATAGAAGTATAAAGGGATATCCATTGATTAATATTAGACATATAAAATTGTTGGGTAAATATACGCTTCTATATTTAAATAAGAAAATAATATTTTTAGTATGATATTAATATAGAAAAGTATGTGTATAAAGTATTAATTAGATGCACTTATGAAAATAATATTTCATTTAGTATGATAGTAATATACATAGAGAAGTATATGTGTAAAGAAAATGTATTTATGAATGAAATATCTCATTTGGTAAGATGTTAAAGTATGCATATGTAGGAAGTGATAATCCCACATTGGAAAGATAGAGATACTATTTGGAAGAGGGCCCTATATAAACCCCTCTACTCCACCAATTTCATTCATCCCAAAGACAAGAGTTGAAAATTTCTCTTGCTCTCTCTCTTTGCCTCCTTCTTGGCAACCTTTGTTCTAGTTCTTCTTTGCTTGAGCTATTCTAAATAGTTCGCGAAGTAGTAGCAACGAAGTGCTACAAAGAATTTAGGAAGCGATCTTGATGTGAGTTTCTTTCCTTTCTTTTAATTTATTATTTTGACTTAGATAATGCTTGCTTGTTTGGTTAGTTTGATTTTTTATTTTTATTTTTATTCTTGTTCTTTACATTTATGTCATTCAATTATCATGTTGCATGACCAAAAGAGTATGCTCTGTAGTTGCGTCTTGTACGATCTTCTACATCAGAAATCGAAAGTCGTTTTTCCTGTTTGAGAGAGTATGCTCTGTAGTTGCGCCTCGTACGATCTTTTACATCAGAAATCAAAAATCTGTGCTTCTGTTGATTTATCATGTTATACTGTTGGTATGTTTAATTACTGTTGAAATATTTATTTGCTACGCTCTTGCACACAAAAATCAGATTAAATGAGATTTCAACCATGTACCGGTACGGGGGACTTTTTGTGTTCCATGTAGAATTGGAACTGACTATCAATACTAACATCAGAATGGAACGGGTTTCAAGAATGATCCCACTAGAGATGGGTTTGAGTTTCAGAATTGATCTCTCTCCCTAGATTTGGAGCACAGAGGTTATTCCCATTCGATCTAAATTACGACTAAATTAATATATTGGTTGGATCGAATTAATCTCTGAAAGTGTTTGATATGCTTGCATTGTCTGGTTGAAATAATGGATTAAATAGATAGAATGATTCACTAGGCTTTTTAGCTCACCCCCCAATTTTTCACATCACAGGGAATTAATTAGCTTATGAGGAGATTTATCTATTGAAAGTTTTATTTATTTCAATGTAGGGCGCATCGGCCCAAGCTAAATCATGTATTTCAGCTTTGAATTTATTTTTTGTTGTAATGGATTATTGTATTCAAAATTTTCGAATGAATAAATGAAGAATTTTATTTAGCATGATGTCATTTTGTACATAGACTAATGACTAATGTACATAGAAACCCTAATGGATTTGGATTCAAGAAGAAGAAAATGTAGCATGGGCCCGTCTCTCGGGCATCCCAAGATTTTTGATCAAAAAGAATTGAACTGTCAGATGACGTGGAAGATGAGACTTGGGAGGGGGGGTGTTACAATAGACAAGTCTTAAGATAATCCACAAACCACTACAAACCATAGGGACATAGTTTGGTTAACGATGGTAATGTGTACATGGCCCCACATCTCTACAATACCAGAAATTCAAGACATTTAGGTCTTCTAATCAAGAATGAGGCTGCCATATTGTTATTGAGTGTTGCATGAGTGTTTGGAAGGGGATCAAGATGTCATGCATGCACACTTTTGACTTTCACCAATTTAGAAAGTTGTGATCACACCAACTTTTCATGCACTTTTCTTTCACCAAAAGGTCGAAATCCATATCAAACCAACTTGTCCAATAAGAATCAAGTGTGTTCTTTCATGGGCATGCCATGTGGCATTTTGGGGACATTTGAAAATCAAGTGTTTGGAAGGAAATTTATGTGCAAAGTTGTTATTTTGAAAACTAAGACATTTGAAAATTTTGGCCTGAAAGCCTTAGTAGTCCAAATTTTTTTTTATCAATTTTCCTTAATGTCTTGAGCATTTTGAGGTAAAGCTGATTATCTAATTCCATTATTCTAACCCCAAAACAAATTTTTAAACTTACCCAGTATTCATGTCACACTAGGAAAGTGGACCAATTCTTGACTGCAATCAACTTTTGTTGATTGGAGTTAATTAGGGTTAAATTGTGTTTAATTATAATTAATTTTTAATTAATTAAGGATAACATCATTATAAATATTTGTGTCCATAACACAAATGATCAAGTATCATTATGGAGATTTGCATGAATATTTGTGTCAGCAGCGTCTTTTTGTTCTTATTTGCTAAGGCGTCATATAAATAGTAAACAAACCCTTAGGTTTGAAAATTCATAACTTTGCTCTAGTGAATTGGATGAGAATAAATTAAAGATTGAGGAGGATTTGTGATAGTGGGAGGGGGCAAAACAACAGGAGAATCAAGAGAATTAGATACTAGTAGAAGATAAATTAATAGGAGAAGATCCATTTGTAGTAACATGATAAGTTTTAAATTTATAGCTAAATTGGTTGGTAAAAAAAATTGGAGACAAAGGGAACACTACTATTTTAACAAGAGGAGCTGAAGAAGATGTAACATAAGATACAAAAATAATAGGATTAGGGATTTTGTGACAAAATTAGAATTAGATACTAAAAAATTGTTTTTCTTAGACACATCTTAAGATATACATGGAGATCAAAGGAGTTGACCTTTAAAATTCTTAGAAAGAGATGAGGTATTTTTGAGAATTAGTCTACAAAAATAGAGAAAAAGATTTTGTGAGAAAGTGAAGTTATTTCCTAAATTTATTGGTACATTTGATATCATAAAATGAATTGGTGAGAATGTCTGCCAATTGAGTTTACCATATAACTTATTGACCCTATAATATATTTCATGTATCAATGCAAAGAAACTACGAAGCAGATTATTTGTCATGTTATTCATTGTGAAGAAGCCTTATGGATCTTGGATAGAAAGGTTTGCGATTGAGGAGAAAAGACATCCTTCAGTGAAAATTTTGAGAAAGCACCATGGAGTTGAAGAAGTCACTTGAGAACTCCGAAGTGAGATCAAGACAGGTACTCGTATTTATTTTGACGTACCTTCTAGGTAAGTATATGCAATTCTCTTGTCTCACTATTTCAGAGTGCCTTCTATTTAAGGACTCATGGCTTAAATATACCAAAACCTTCTTGTTCTCATAGTACTATTAGCAGTTGGTGAAAAAGGACACACCCAGGAACAAGTAAGTAATCTTAATTAAAGTTGACGGATGAATTTTTTTAAAATAAAAAAAAATTGTAATAATCTAAAATTTAATGATATTTTGTTATTTTAACAATGAGGGTAGCTTTCTAATTTTGCACTCAGAGACAAAAATGGCAAAATACAACATGTGTTACGTTAAAGATTACAAAGAATAATTTTGTAGGTGGATTATGTTGAAAATAATTAAAAATTAATTCTCATTAGGGTCAAACACGGATAATAATGACATATTCATGTTATAGTTAAACTAAAATGCAAGAAAATGGTCTCATTTCAACATTTTCTTATTGTCATATATTTTAGTATTCTCTCCTAATTCCTCATATATTCCTCTAATTACAGACTTTTGTTTTTTTTTTTGACTTGGTCTAATTTCTAACCCACCACGTGACTTTATTACTGTGTATTAATTATGTATATAGTGATGCGTTGCTATTCCCTTCCTCCTCATCCTTTGATTGACTTCCTTAATTATTCGACCAGGAAATTAACTTTGCCGGCCATTTTTTTTTTCTTAAGTGGCCGCATCAACATCATCAAACAATATCTACAATATTTCTTCTTTACTTAAACAATATTTCTTCTCTATTGCCTTCATTTCCTATTCTTGTGCATTTCGACATTTTATAGTTTAACACCATGATCATGCACATTGTTATTTAATTGATCATCAACTTCACCAGACAATTTCCTATTCTTTTATATTGATTCTGCAGGTAGACATCTGCAACTAGTCCATCTCTTCTTTATCCTTATATTGATCTCTTTCTATTTTGATGACACATATACCCATTTGCCCATTATATTTTAGATGGCATGCACAGCACGACTTAGCATCAGATGCGATCATAATAATTAGTTTACAATGCACTGTGCACCATGTCATGTTCATAACTATAATATTAGGAGATTAAAGGATTAGTTAAATTTTGTACCATGTATGCGTATGGGTTGTGACTATATGTGTGGAG
>JAJIYU010011581.1:0-15225 GCA_030144865.1 Tinospora cordifolia
TGTGGTGAAACATTAAAAATTGGACTTAAAAATGAACATACTTGAGAAATGATCAGAGTAGCTTTAGTTGAAGATGAAATAAGAGGAAACCAATTATGTTTGTTTATATTTTTCTTGCATTATATTGTGTAGCTTAGAGTGTGAAATAGCTCTTAATTCTAGTATCATTACTACTATGCACATTTAATTTATTCCATTTATATATTTTTCTCTTTTTTGGCCTTTTGGTCTAGGGGTTGGAGTAACATTGTTGTTTTAGGTCTTAATTGTTGTTCGTGTGAATGAGAAATAGGCAACGATGTAAGCCATAGAGTTAAAACAAGAGTGCTTCTAGAGTATTGTATTTATGCTCTAGGGATTGGATAATAATTAGTCCTACTATTTTAAGTGGGTTTAATCTTACAATTGTACGATAAAAAGTGGCTGAAAAAATATTTGGAAAAAATATATTTTTATACAAGAAAATAGAAATAATTACATAATATTAGTATTTTTATTTTTATACATATATCAAAAACTTAATATCAAAAATATCAAAATTCATTGATTAACAACTATTAGTATACAAAAAGTTGGTATGCAATCGATATAATATTTAGTTCATAAACGATGATATAACATTACTATACAGTATGTATAATATTTAACTTATAAACAATGATATAAAATTGGTATACAATTGATATAATATTGGTATACAGTACTGTAAAAACTATTGATTAACGACTATTAATATACTAAAAGTTGGTGTGAAAATAGATGAAGGGTTTGAGCTGCATATGAGTTGGTGGTAGCGACGGAGCTGTGGAGCCAAACATTTGTTTTAAGGTCTTTCTAGGTCATAGATACCAACGAAACCTTGTGTTGTTGGTAGTGAAACCTAGAGAAGAAGAAAAATAGAAAGGGTCGAAAATGGCTTTGGCCGTTGGGGGAGAATAGAAGTATGGTCTATGCCCTAATGCCGCACTGTCCTTTCCCACTCAAAGCAGAACCATCCTTAAATGCTCTGTGAATTTTGATCAGAAGCAAAAAGGAGTTGTTGGAGATTCCAAAGTTATGGAGAAGATTGTTCACAGTGGCGAAGGGAGAACTGTTCGTTGTTGATCTCTCTGCCATCATCATTTTCAATCACCTCTTTTTTTTTTGGGTAAAATTGGTAATATTTAAAGATATAAGACATAATTGATATTTTATAAAAAAGTAGCAAATATTTTTGATTTATGACATTTTTTATAATTTTTTCTAAATATTTTATATAATGCTGTTGTAACCAAATATAAGATTGGACTAAAAATTGATTCAATCATTTCTAATGCTAGGTGCTAAATACTCCTTATAAATGGGTTAGGGTTTGAGTTTGCACATTTTGCATGATTGATACACAGGTCAAGTTTAAATTTGTAATACATGAATATTACTTGAGGTTTGAATTTGTAATACATGAATAATACTCGTTTACGATACGACCTATTTATTACAAGTTGACACGAATTACCACCCTTAGCTAGAGTACTTCTAAGGAGCGTTGACACCTAGCATTGGAAAGGATTAGACTAAAAATTAGGTCATTTTATAAACGAGTATTATCTATATGTTACAAATTTAAACCTGACCTATTTATTAATTGTGTCAGATATGCAAATTTAAACCTTGACCTATTTATAATCTTGCAATATTTGTGTACTTGTATATCACATATATAATTTTTTGTAAAAAATTTTTGAAATTACTTTTTACAAAATATTAATAAAAATGCAAAACACAAAAAAATTATTAAAAATAAATAAAATTACAAAATACTTTTTTTAAATAATAAAAAAGAAATTATATCATCAATATATTAATAAATACATTAAATTTAAGTAACATATTTATAAAATGTCTTTTAAGTTGTCCGTAATTATATTAAACAAGTCATTTTTTTGGATTAAACAAGTTAAAACAGGTTAAGTTGTTTATAACTTAAAATATAGTCATGTTTAATCGTGTTAATATATTTTGACCCAAATCTATTTATGCAAAGTTAAAATCGTTAAATGCATGTTGTGTTTAGGTCAGCTTATCATGTCGTATTATAAATTGCTGCCTCTAACTCTAAGTTTGAGGTTTTAAAAAAAATTATATTAGCTATTAGGCTATCTGTGCTATGTGGTACAAAATGTTAGGTTATCCCAATAGGGCATGTTTATAACCAATCGGGGCTTTCAGCCAACCAAAAAAAAAAAAAAAAGGAGGCCCAACTAAATTTAGGATTGTGAAGTTAGGATACCACTAAGTTGTCCAAAAGAAAAAAGAGAAGAAAAAAGAGAAAAAAAAGACACTTGCTAATAAACTAAAAGCAAATGTTGATTATATATATCTATGATAAAACTTCAAAAGACAGCTAGAAATAGGCATATTCTAGAAATGGTAGGGTTAGTTCTTACCGAGAATAAAGTGAAAGATATAATAGAGGAAATTATACAATATAGACTAAGTTCTAGAAATGGTAGGGTTAGTATTTTAAAAATATTATTATAAATATTTAGACTAAGTTTTTGTTTTTTAGATATATCAACTTTCTTATATTATTTTTATAAATACCGACATATTAAAACACATGCGCCAAAACTCAACAACATACTATATTTGACACGATCTAACATACCATATTTGTTCATATCAACTGCGAATATCGTGCGCTAATTTTTCTGTTTCATTCCTCTTCCTCATTGTGATTGTGCCTTAGATTGTAGGTTTACTGCATTTGCGATAAACTGTGATCAATTTCGATCAACTTCTATGGTATGTTCATCGTATGTTTGCTCTCATTTTTTATATTCGTATAAAAAAATTCGATCCTCTGCATATTGTTTATATGCTTTCATCATTGTTTTTCATTTACAGACATTAAAATCAATAGCAATGGACCCTCTGATTACATATCGTAAGAAAGTAAGAAATCTAAGAATGAAACTCCGTTTCGAATTGCAGAAGCCGCTGTCAATAATGATATGAATAGAAATTCATCCTCTTCATCAATTTCTCAAATGAAAAAGAAGAGGAAAATCTTTGCAAAACAGGAGCAAAAACAAGCACGAACAAGATGATGAACAGTGACAAACAATGCGGATGAAAAGTGATGAACGAGGATGATGAACAATGCCGATGAACATTACCGATGAATGAAAGTTGTATATTTTTGTATATTTCTATATATTTGTATGCATATACTAGTATATATTTTTATATATTGTATGCATATTACAAAAAATATTAACAGAATATACCAAAATATATGCATATATGGGTTGCATTATGATGTAGTGCATTGTATTGAGCAACCAGAAAATATATAGAAAAACTAAATCCATGTAAAGTGAATTGCACATTGTATACACATAATATACAAGAAATTTTTTTTGTAACTGATGTAGTGCATTGTATTGAGCAACCATAAATTTTTTACAATTTTGCTGTTTTGCAAATTTTTTTGTAAAACAGTTTCATGTATATGCGGTTATTATAAAGAAAATGTACATACAATATTTTTTGCAGATATGAGTTGCATTATAATCAGAAAAACAGACAATATACAAACTGTACACACAAAATATATCAGAAATATATACATAATATACAAGCTGTATACATCAAATATATAGAAAAACTAAATCTCTGCAGAGTGAATTGCACATTGTATACACATAATATACAAGAAGTATATCGTAAATATACAATATGTATACCACAAATATACAGAAAATATATTGTATACATATAATATACATAAAATATATAACCTGTATACAATAAATATACATAAAATATACAACCTGTATACAAAAAATATACAAAAATCATACAGAAAAAATAATTTCATGTTGTGATGAGTTGCACATTTATAGAAAATAGGTTGTATACACATAATATACAAGAAATATACACATAATATACAAGTTGTATATAACAAATATATAGAAAATAGATAGAAAAATTAATTTATTGGAGATGTGAATTGCACAATAATTAGCATAAAGACTGTATATACATAATATATAAGAAATACACGACAAATATATAATTTGTGTATAACAAATATATAGAAAATAGATAGAAAAATTAATTTATTGGAGATGTGAATTGCACAATAATTAGCATAAAGACTGTATATACATAATATATAAGAAATACACGACAAATATATAATTTGTGTATAACAAATATACAGAATCCAACAGGAACTGAAAAAATAAGAATACAAGTAAAAAAAATGAATGATGAGTTTCAACATGCTTTTTCACAAAAAAAAATGAAAATGAAAATTGTTTTCAAAATCTCTTTTAAATCAAATAAGTCTTGCTGTTTTTCAGATTTTTTAGATATTTAGAGTATAAGTCTAAAAGTCTTGTTTAAGATCTTCGAGCTTTTCTGCATTACATTTTGCTTAAGATCGTCCAACTTCTCTAATGTACATGTTGTTCAAGAGCCCTTTTGAGGTTTTTTTTTTGTTTTGTTAATCGATCTCTCTGCAATGAACTTTCTATTTCTATTTTTTTTTTCAAATTTGTTTCTTATTTCATGTGATTTTTCTGTTCAAAATGGTAATACCCTATATATACACGCTTTTAATACGATTATAAACTCATGACATTTCTGTAATTAATTTTTTATTATGTGTATAATATTAAAATATATAGTATATTTGTAATATATTCTTAAATATTGTATAGATACGTAAAAAGCCTAAGATAATATAAACAAGTGGTTTGGACATATGAAACATGGGTAATATAAACAAGCGGCTTGGACATATGAAACATGGTCCATTAGACATTAGTTAGCTAATTAAATACTACATGATAACAACAAAGGTAGAGTATGACCTAAAATAACATGGACATAGACAATTAAGAAAACAATTGAGTTCTCGTGATTTAATTGCCAATTAAAGTAATGTTTGTGATTCTACTTTGGAACTTCACAAAAATTAGAGGGTAATAAAAGATTATTTTTGAGATATTTTTTTAACGATTTTTCAACCTCTAATTAAAATAGGAGCATAACCCCTATCAGAAAAAGTAACAAAATTTGGCTTATTTGAGCAGAGCTTAAACTGCTACAACAATTAGAGGTTCAAGTTGAAATAGAAGTGGTTAAGTTACCAAACACCACCTTCGCCTTTGATAGAATGGACTGGGGGAAGTATATTCATTTGGCCGCTGTGTTGCTGACGACTTCTAGGCCATGATGGAGTCACCTAATGTCTATGCCAATGTTGGACTGTCGTCCCCTCTAGTGTCCATATAAACCAGTAATGTCTTAAATAATATCACAACTTTTCCATTTTTATCTATGCCCTACTAATATAGCTAATTTGCTCAACTCACAATGCGTTGCATTTTGTAAAAAATCTCTAAATTAGCCATTTCTTTTCCTTACACATCTAACAATTGAATTCATATAGAAATTGCATTTAAAGGTCATTTTGTAGTAAGCCAACAAAAGTTTTGAAATCCTAACTTTCACATCCAATGTACTTCCTAAATGCAATTTCTATATGATGAAGGTATTTAGCAACTGGGCATAAGGTAATAGTTGGCAATTGGGTATATGGTAATAGTCATACTTCCTTCGCCTAAAGAAGAACTTAATTTAGTGGCTCGTTCCAAAAGACATGAATGCAAGAAAAATATCTTGTGGATGCGCTTCAATAGTTTTGGTTCATTTACTTCATTAATATTTCAGTGTTGCATGGAAGTAGCAATCCCTTTACTAATATGATTAGGTGCAGAATAGCTTGCCAGAGAAAGAAAAAAGTGTCCACAATTCAACCACATACATCTTACTGGGAATTTTGATCACTTGAGTCATTATTCAATTTCATTATCTGAAGTTGCATGAACTTACAGTGACAATCCTTTGGATTCATAATCAGATTTCTCCATCCCAGAGCTCTGCTTCAGATTTGAAGGGCCCATCATCTGATACAAAGATATCACCTGGAAGTCCTCTGCATTGTGGAATCTCATTGATCTTTTCCAAGTCCTCCTCACTTAATTTCCAATCAAAAATGTTTAAGTTCTCCTTCATCCTCTCTTCGTTGAAGCTTTTGACCAATATAGATACGTCTTGCTCATATACCCATCTTAGACAAACCTGTATCAGTTACGTGTGATAAGCATTTCGCTTATGTTGGAGACATCTATGAATCAATGATTGAATATTATATGATTATCCTGGAAGTAGAAATTTGAGTGACACTAGATATTGCGAGACAATATTACAACCTGAGCCAGAGTCTTTTCTCTAGACTTTGCAATATCGTTTAGCACCTTGCTTTCCATCACTCTGTTGGTGCCCCATATAGTTCCTTTGGCTCCCAGTGGTGAGTAAGCAGTGATAACAATGCCCTTGTCCTTACAAAACCTCAGTAGTCTATTCTGTCTCCAGAGGGGATTCATCTCCACCTTACATCAAAACAGATTGATAGAAATTACAACTACACATGTTAAAAAGAGCCATATGAAAACCAAAATCTTGGAAATGAACTCACTTGATTCACTGCAGGAGGGATCTTTGCTATGGCGAGTAAATTTTCGAGCTTCTTACAAGAGAAGTTGCTTACACCAATGGACTTTGTGAGGCCAAGCCTATATCCCTCTTCCATATCTGCCCATACATTTTCAAAATCCATCAGAATTAGCTCTTCCTTTCGTACTGGGAACTCGTGTTTGCCAGGTTCTGAGCTTACTGGCCAGTGTATGAGATACAGATCAAGGTACTCCAACCCAAGATTCCTGTGCAGAGTTATTGCAAGGAAAAGCGTTAGATACAGTTCAAACGGCTCACAATTGTCATAATTGGAAGCAGTTCAGTTTGGGGCTTGTTATTTACTCAATTGTACTCTGTGGCTTTAAAAATTATGAAAATTTGTCAAAGGTTTGTGTAAGTTGTAATGTTTGAAACCAATGATACTATTTTTAGGACTATTTTGCTCCATATTTTTTTGTAAATGTGTTATTTAATTTAGATAAAAACTAATCTGCATATTCTTCTATGTTGTATACATTGAGATAGAGAAAACCAAGTGACATGTAGCTTTGTTCAATAGGCTTTGGCTTCTTGAAGTTCCATTCTTTTATTAATCCGTGCCAAGTTTTAGAAGAAGATAATGAAAAGGTTTTCCTGACAAGAAAGCTTTGTGTTGTTGGTGAAAGCTTGCCACCTTAAATATAATGTTCATATGGTTTTCATATTCAACACTAGAGTGATGCTGCACTCCCAGACAATCTCAAAAAGACGTTTGGAAAATGTTTAGATTAGTTGCAGTTCGGAAAAGAGAATTGAAACCTCTGAAAAGATTCTCCAACCTTTCCAGAGGATTTGATTCTCTTGAGTAAATCAATTATGTTTTTCCATTTCCTTTCACTTTATATTTTAAGTTTACCAATGAATGAGTTCATATCTCGCACATACATATATAGGAGTGATTAGTTCATTAGTTTGTTCAAACTTAGCTTGTGTAGGATGTGGGTGGTTGTGTTATTAGATCTTACCGCAGAGTCCTTTGAAGAGCCGGAATGACGTGGTGGGGATGAGCATCACTGCACCACAGCTTGGAAGTGATGAAAAGCTCGTCACGAGATTTAATGAGGCCAAGCTTAAGTGCTTCTGCAATTGCATCTCCAAGGGACTTCTCTGTTTGGTACAAGGCAGCTGTATCAAAATGCCTGTAACCCATCCTAATTGCCCTGATCATTGCCTGCTTCACTGTTTCAGATTCTTGAAATGGGTAGGCCGCCATGCCCATACCAACCACAGGCATGAGGTGCCCGTTGCTCAGAACCACCTCAGGTACACTCACCATCTCTCTTGCTCTTCTTGTTCCTTTGCTTAAATGTTTTCCAAATGGGGTTGCAGCGAATATGAAGGAGCTGATGAACGTAAAAAATGCAATGCCGTGTGACTCATTTTTGATTTTAAAAATGTAGCGGACAAAACTTGGTCATGCAATAATCCATTCACCCCTATCACAATGTGACCCACTTCCGGATTTTTATGAAACCTCATGTGATCACTATGTCCCAATTGAGATTTGTTGGTATCCCAGAAGATACGGCAGTAGGGACCATACTAGAGCAAGTTGTTTACAAAATATATTAAATGCTTGGACATGGTATGATGCCTCTAATGTCATTTTCAACACGGCAGAAGGGATTTGAACAAATCATGGGAAGTAAAGCCAGTAGTCAGTGGTTAAATCCAGGTTGATACTTGTTTGCTTTGGTGTGTTTATCTTTTGGTATTTTCATGTTATCCAATAGCAGTAGCGAGGCCCCATATAATGGAACAATATATATGGACATTGGTTACAATTTAGAGAACAAAAAGGCATTTGCTTACCCGTTGGGGACTAATGAATGGTTGGCCTAGTAGTTCCAAACTTTTATTCTTGAAAGTGTCTTAAGATTGTTGAAAAGATCGGTAATCTGTGGAGTTAACTGGGTCTTTTTGAAGATGTTGAAAGTATTTATACAGGTGCAAAGACAATTCAGCAATTTGAACTTTCAGCTGGTCTTTTGGGTTCCTTAGGATTCCGACGAGTTGAAATTAAAGGGTACTACTATATAGTTGTGATGGGTCTACCATTTATAAAAAGTGGAAAATTTTCCAATCAAAAAAGATGTAGATAGTGGCCCAAGTTATCATCTTTTTTCTGCTCTCTATCATAAAAAAAGATGTAGATGAGAAAAACTTGTTTGTCCTTTTTCTTTATTTATTTATTTATTTTATTTTATAAACTATAATTTTCTCAAATCCCTTTTCTTGTACTTCTATTACAAAAATCTAATCCTAATCCATAAAATATAAGAAATTGTAATTTACTTGAATACTCCTACATGTAACAATTTTATTCGTGAGCTCCACTATCTATCTCATAAGCTGGACTCCTAACTTTATACATATATTTATTTCTTTTCATTATAACGGGATTCTTCTTTGATGACTTTTCGACAGGCATACTCAATTACGGAAGCTCGAATGTAAGTGGTTGCAAACGAGCACTTGGCTGATGAAAAGTTGGGTAGAAAACCTTTTTATAAATTAAGCAGCTTCTCTTCCTTTAAAATTAATTTGAGAATAAAAATAAAAAGGAAGGAAAATTTTTTTTATGACATATTGACATGCATAACTTGACAATGACGTGCATTTATTTCACTGATATAATATGTAGTACTTTGAGAGCAAGTATCACAATTATAATCACTAAATAAAAGAACTTTCTAATTCCTTAAATAAATATTCAATCAGAGCCAAGACAGTACAGAGGCCTTTTTGGCTATGAAATTTGCGGTAGGAATATGGATCTGGTGTGACAGATGATATAGGTAGTGGTATGTTTGGCTGGAAACTTATGTTTGTTGATATGAGGAGTGCTTTTGATGGTTGCTTTTCCAGTACTACTGCTAGTAATAATCGATGGGTTTCTTGGGACAAGCCGGAAAGAGAGTGGATGAAAGTGAACACCGATGAAGCAACTCGTGGGAATCCCGGTCATGCTTGGTTTGGAGTCATCATCCGAAATTGCAATGATGAATGGGCGTCTAGTTGCTTTGGGAGGTTGGGTATATGGTATGATGAGGTGGCAGAACTTCAAGGAATCAAGTTTGGGTTACAATTAGCAGTGAGAGTTCAATTATTCTAAGGTCATTTTGCAAACAGATTCTAGAGTGGCTTTGGATATCATTAATATGGAGGAGTATATAGCCTTCATCCTCTAGCCAATCTCATTGAGGACATTAAGCATCTGAAGACTAGAGGGTCACAACTTTGTTTTCGGCATTTCTTCGTGAAGGTAATCAATGTGTGGAGAGTCTCGCCAATAGAGCTTTTACTTCACAAGTTGCAGATTTGCAAAACATGATCAAGTCTGTCAGACTTCTTCCTTATCTTTATGCAGATGTGTAACACCTCAACTCCCGAAACTTTTAATTTGGACTTACCCACAAGGCGGGCCGGGCTAGTCTTACTTTACAAATAGACAACTTGACTTTCTATTTTAATTATTATATGCTTTAATGATATTTAAGAGTACATAACTCAAATTTATAAATTTAATAGGGTAATAATGCAAGAAATAAAAGAAATTCATAAACTTTATTAATTTAATAAAGTTGAGTATATAATTCAATCTTAAAGAGAAACTATTACAGTGAAAAAAAAATTGAGTAACATACCTTTACAAAGAAATTAGGAACTTTTTAAATAAAAAAAATTAACTAATATTCATGGTCTTCATGCAAGTCAATTTCTTAAAAAATATGATGAAAAGGGTGAGCAAATAGCCCAGTGGATCTTTTTCAAATACCAAATTACTAATTTAGATTAATAACACATTCAAATTCAAGCACTTGCAAATCATTAGGCGTTTTGAACAATGTATTGTTTATAGCTGTAAATTTGATTGAAAGGGTTTTAAAACCCTTGATATTCTTTATCAAAATACCTCCTTTAAGTGAAAAGACATTTTTATGCCAAGTTTCATTGGACTTAGGGCCTAACCCATATTTCAAGTATTTTGGGACATCACCAATGTGAACTAATCACATGTAAAGAACACCCATAGTGACCTCATGTTCACTGTGACAACACGTAGTTCTTAATTTTAACATCTTTTATTAATTTTCATAATCATGAATCATAAATAAATAAAACTCATGAAAGATAAAAATAAACACGTTGAACTCATAAAAATTCAAAATATGAAAGCAAACACTTAGTATGCAACATGCTTTAAACCTAAACATGCAAAACCTAAGTATGACATGATTTTATGATCAACTGTCGTGACATTCATGCAAATTTGAATTTTAAACCGTGTTATTCATTCATAAATATGCATACTAAACTGAAATTAAATATGTATGAACATGGTATTAAACTAAACATGTAAAATAGGGGTTTACGAAGCCACTTCCACCTCAATAGTACACTCTCTTGAATCCTTGTATTGTTATTCTAATTTGTTTCAAGTCTTCAACTATCAGTCTTCAGGATTTATGATTTAACAATCGTTCATGAATAGTATCCATGTACCGTACCATATATATGAATAGTACCGTATCTATGAACAGTTAGTATATGTGAATAGTGAATATAAACAATACTAAATAGTAATAGTGAACAGTACTTGTCAACAATACCTCGTGAACAATGCCATACTTGTGAACAGTAAACAACGTATACGTGAACAGTAATACGCACTAAAATGAATAACAATATCTCCAATCTTAAATAGAGATTTAGTTATAGTTATTATACCTGCTTTAATTTGTAGAGCCCTTCGGTTGGTCCAAAAGAGGTGCCCAGAAGTATACCTTCACTATTGCTATGTAGAAACTGGGGTTTTCCCCTTTCTACTACTATATTTGCTGTCTAAAACAGCCAAAGAACAAGAGAAGAAAAGAGAGTAAGCAAAGAAATTATTTTTTCTTGTTGGAATGAATTTTCATAATTGGGGGGAGGGGCGTTTATATATATATATTTTTAGTACAAAACAATGAAAATGAACAATAGTGAATAGTGCGCTATTGTAACTACAGTGCCTACTAAAAGTTTTTTTGTCTGTCGACAAAATAGTACACGCTATAGTACATACGCTACAATACCATATTTTTGAACAGTAATTTGTTTTTACTCGAATTTTGGGTATTACAAAATGCTTTTGCCATTCCTTTCTTGAGGCCTTAGTGCCAAATAAAATTCTTTTGAATAAAAAAAATCATGCAAATTTATAATTATTCGTCATATCATTGATGATCATGGATGACCAAGTTGATCATGCCATATTTTGAATGTGGGGTCATTATATTGTTGATTTATAATAATATTTATTTTAAAATATAATTATTAATATATTTTAATATGTCTTATGTAAGTAAATTATAATGTAAAAGATACGCCGACAAGTTTTTCTAATATTTTCTTAAACATAAATGAAAGCCTAATATGAAAATATTTTCTATAATTTTCATTCATGGTTTTAATATGGTGTCAGATATCTTCAAAATTGAGTAATTTTTTTTTTGAATTTTTTAGAATATAAGACATTGATAATATAAATTGTTATTTATACAGACAATATAATGTTTGTTCTTTTAAGTCCATTAATAAGTTTGTTATGCCTAATATTGTTTGAACATAGCCTCAACTAATTTTAAATTTGAGAAATATCTTTTTTTTTTCCCTAAGAATTGTGTGTGCTGTAACACAATCGGCAAGACACTTATTCTCTTTATGTAGCTTAATGTTTGAACACATCTTGATAATCTATTTAAACAAACAATGTTTAATAATTAAAAAAAAGACCGTATTCATAATTGAAAGACTAGTATGTTAAAAAGATATTTTTACAAAAAAATTACATTTGATCGTCAAAAAAGATTTGCCTTTGAGTTAATGAGAAAATTTAAAACATTAAGATGTGTCTTGTTTGATAAGTCATCTCCAATAGTAAAATTCATCTCAATTTTCATAAGCATAATGGCCTTTCAAACTACTTGTTTGGCAAGGTTGGTTATGATTATTTGGATCATTATAAATATTATTTTTGCCCTTTTCTTGTGTGGTTTTACCATTAATATTCCCTTTCTAGTAAAACTTATTATCACGTAATTTAAATATTGTCGGCCACGACCTTTAATAGATTCTTTCCCTTTTTTACGTCCATAATGTCGGAACCCTTTCTCTAAGCCAAGGGTGACCTGACCGGCACAGTGGCCTGACGAACCCTCTCATCAAGTTGAGTTCGTCCGACCACCGTTAAACCCTTTCCAAAACTCATACAACAGATGATATCAGAATAATTGGGACACTTAAAAACAAAGTAAGCAACATCCAAAGCGGAAGCATTTCATTAAACATTAGTCTTGTCCAAAATACATAATGACCCATTACATATGTATAGAATGACCAACCTCTAATCAAAAGATCAAATGAACAGGGACAAAATTGTGAGGGAGTCAGGCAATCACTACGTCTTCTCCTTTTGTCAGCCGCTGTAGAACCTGAAATGATGATAGAGTAGTGAGCCTAAAATCAACGTGGCTCAGTGAGTAGAAAGATCAGCATGTCAATTATAACCAATACTCCAAAACAATGCATGTATGCATGAGCAATAAAAATAATATGGCATTCAAAAGCATGACATAGTATGAAAATAGTTATAAATGGTGCATTAGATTTAGAAAACATCTCAAATCCATGCCAATAAGAAAAACATATCCAGGCTAGGTTAACTCAACAAACCCAACCTAGGGTCATTGCTCAAGCGGGTCCTGAGTTAGGTGTACTGGCCATTCGAGTGGGTCATGAGCTAGGCGTACTCTGCGAATACCCTAACCCCTCGCTCGGTCCTCGAGTGCCATGACTCGAGCGGGTTCGTGAGCTAGGCGCACTGATCATATGCCTTAACCCCTGGCACTTGGACCTCGAGTCTATCACAATCACATCAAGTACCCTGACCCCGACACTCGACCCTTGAGCCTATGGTCTCACTACCAGTGTACATCTACCAATCTCAAAACTAATCAGATGTATCTAAGACTTGTGAAACCATCTAAACCATGCCATTTTATGCAAGGAATAAAAGTCAAGGAATAAAAGTCACAGAAAATACCTGAGTCGAACTACTTACCTTGGGTCTTACACACTGATGTCCCGTTGAAAACCCACCCAATCCCACAGTACTCTCCCGAATTTGCATCAATTAGACTCAATCTTAGTTCTATCCATACAGTGACCTAATATCAAATCTCACTGTCCTTACTCAATTTTGATCGACCCGAGCCGTTTTGGTCAATCGGTGAAACCTAGTCAACTCTGGTCAATGTGGTCATCCTAGTCACTTTTGGTCAATTTGTGCCCCAATTGGGTCAACATAGGCCATTTAGGTCAAGATTGGGTCAAAAGGGTCAAAATCCCCAATTCCCATCACTTAGGCACATCTTTAGCTTATGGCCCTAACTGTGTAAATAATTTTTCCAATTTTTCTGTAGGCAATCTGTACATCGCATTTGTGCCAAATTTTTTAGATCTCTTCTAGACTCCTCAAATCTTTCCCAGAATTTTAAATCAAGATTTTAAGACTTCATTTGGTAGTGTTTTTGACTGAGATATCAGGGATTGTGTGTTCTCGGATTCTATGTGACAGTGTAATACCCACAATTTCAGTGTTGTAATACTCAGAATTCGAAGAAAAAAAATTAAAATTTACTGTTACTGTTCAAAAATACGGTTACTGTTCAAATATACGGTTACTGTTCACAAATACGATCACTATTTTGTCGGCAGACAAAATAACTTTCGACGGGTTACTGTAGCCACAGTAACAAACTATTTACAACTGTGCAGTTTCGTTTTTTTCTGCTAGAAAAATCTATATAAACCCCCCCCTCATTCTGAAAATTCATTCCAGCAAGAAAGAAAGAATTTCGTTGCTTACTCTTTTTTTTCTCTTGTTCTTTAGCTGTTTTAGACAACAAATATAGTAGTAGGAAGGGGAAAACCCCAGTTTCTGCATAGCTGTAGTGAAGATATACTATTGGGTGCCTTTTTTGAAGCAATTGGAGGGTGTTTCCGATCAAAGCAGGTATAATCACTCTGCTCTAGTCTTTATTTAAGTTGGGAGATGTTGTTGTTCATTTCAGTACACATACGTAGTTTACTGTTCATATATACGGTACTGTTCATACGGTACTATTCACGGTTACTATTTGGTACTGTTCATATATACGGTACTGTTCATATGGTACTATTCATGGACATTGATTAAATCACATTTTCGAAATGTAGATCCTGAAGACTGTTGGTCAAAGCCTCGAAAACAAGTTGAGATAATACTGCAAGGATTCAGAGAAATACTACTGAGGTGGAAGTGATTACTCTACTATTTAGTATTATTTGAATTTTAATGCTGAATATGTGATGTTTACATTGTTTGAATATCTAGAATTATGCATGGTTGTTGATTTAATGATGTTGAAAGATTTACCTTTATTTTTAATTTATTTATGACCGAGAGAGTATGCTCTGTAGTTGCGTCTTGTACGATCTTCTACATCAGAAATCGATAGTCATTGTTTTTATTTTATGAAAGATTGATTTATGATGTCATGCTGATGTAATGTTTAATTATTGATGAAATATTTATTTTATTATGCTCTGTTCACAAAAAGAAGATTA
>JAJIYU010011582.1:0-15170 GCA_030144865.1 Tinospora cordifolia
CTACAATGAAGCATGCAGCCATGGCGGCCACCTAGTTTTACTTGCAAACTAGTGCAACCTCCAAGGCTACCAATCAATCAAAACCACATTGGCATGTAGAATCCAACGACGATCATCGCAACCGGCAATATGTACCATTTCCTTTTCCTTTTTTAATTACCCTTAAAAAAATGAATAAACAACTAAAAAGGCAATGATGATGCAGCTTGCATATTTACCTCAATGATTGGTCAAACAATCCTACACTAGCAATGAAACTCTGCCGACCTGTTGCTGGCAATGGTGAAAAAAACTTTATTAATCCAAAACAATTTTTTTTAAAAAAAAACTTAAACTTTTAATCTTAATTAATAACCATAAATATATTCATAAAAATTAAAATGGAATGTTGATTCTCAACAATTCAACATGAAGGCGCTTTGATAACACTTGTTTGATAATATTTAAGTGTAAAAACCATTATAATATTACATCATTCGTATTGTATCATCAAGAATACAAAAGAAATAGAGTGAAAGCATACCTAAATTCATTGTAATGTGTGTAAGTTACAGGGGCAATAGTAGGTCTTCCAAACCAACATGTAGTCCTCTAATATTTTTTTCTAATAATTAATTTTTATATCTTGGCCCAACATAAAAAAATATAAAAATAATAATTTTGGTCTTTACACTTAAATAGTCATACTAAAAAATTGTATGACACTTAAATTTAACTTGATTACATTAAATGGGTTAAACTTTATATGATGGTATTTAAGTACATAATTGTGTTCATATATAAGCCCACATTTTCAATAAATATCCAACATTTCATTCACAAAAGCAATAACTATATATCCCAATAATATATATATAAAGAAATAAGAAATAAATAGGATACACTCTATTTGAAGAAGTTACGGGAAATGCTCTGTGAACAACTCTTCTTCGGTCAGTCTATAGCCATTACTTTGGCAACAATCGCAGTTGTGTGATTGTCACGTGAGAACTGATTAGATCTTTCAGTAGAGAGAAAATCGAGAGATGGAGCAAGATTAAGTAGACATTGAGACGAGAGGAAATCGAGAGAGAGCAAGATGAGAGGAAATTGAGCGAGATGGAGCAAGATTAAGTGGAGATTGAGATGAGAGGGGATCGAGAAAGAGTGAGATGAGAGGAGATCGAGTAAGATGGAGATCTAGACGAGAAGAGTGAGGTAGAGTGAGATGAGAAGAGATCCAAAGAGAGTGTGATGAGATGAGATCCAGCTTGAGGGAAGATCAGGAGAAAAATAAGTTATTGTTTCTTATAATGACATTTACGAATAAAAAATAATTGTTGCAATGTTAATATCAATTTTGTTTTATAAAAATAGCAACAAAAATAATAACTTATTGCTAAAAGCAATATTTTAGCAGCAAAAAACTTTGTTACTTTTATTAATTATGTTTTTATAAATAATTGCTATACAATAACATATTATTGATAAAAGTGATATTTAGCAACAAAAAATTATATATTACTAAAAATTTTGTTGCTAAATACTTAGATTGTTGTAGTTATCGTAATACAAGCAATATAGCAAGTTATTCTCATGCAATAAAAGAGTTGAGAGTGCTCTCATATCCATTTTCTTATTCTTCCTGTAACGACCTGTATTTTTGGAAATCAAGTCGACGGGTTTGACATATATTTTCATGAATAAGTTGATGAATTATGAATAAAAATAAATAATTTTTTTTACATTTATCTATTTCTAAATTATAAATGAAAAATATAAGAAAATTATAGAAAATAAGAAAAGTAATTAGAAAATTAAAATTTATTTGTTGAAATTGGTTGCAACATTTATAACCATATACTATTGAGTGTATGTATAAAATATGTTAATTGGGTAATAAATGCGTGCTATTTGGTTAATTTTGGAAGTCATAAGGTTCATTAAATTAAATGGTAGATTATTCGGGAAAAAGAAGAGTGTGAAAATTTTGATAATTGGCGTGTCATTGTTAGCGTTATGGCTATAAAATAACACATTAAGTGTTGTTATGATAAAAATGACTTAGTCACATAAAGGAATTGATGAAGAAGATGTCCATTAATCATATTATATATGATATATGAATATATCTAAAAATGATGGGTTGAGATGATCATGAACAATAATAATAAGATCAAATGGCTTTGTGTGGACCCAAATCAAGTGAAAAAAAAATAAGAGAGAAAAGAGAAAAAAAGAAATAAAATTTGTGTTTCTTTTTGGGCCAATGAATGAGTTATATAAGGAGGCCAAGAGATCACCAACATGTCATCTATGTGGACCCTTTGGGGTGATAGAAGTTATAAGTAGGACCATTGAATGCTTGTCAAATAACAAGAATGTCATGTCAACAAACACAAGTATGCATGCTTATCTAAGAAGTAAATTGGTGGATAAGTACTCCACTTCAGCATCTTGTTTCTCATTTTTTCTGCAACTCCAGCACCTTAGACTCCATTAGATCATTGTTTTGAGCTTGAAAAGAAGCTAAGCAAGTGGAAATTAGAAGCTAAGCTAAGAGGGAAAAATAATCTACACTTCAAGGAGAACCACATATTTCCCATGCATGGTACTTTAAAGTGATGACTTGTTCATGGTATTTGGGTGCATCTTAGAGCTTGGAATTCATATATGTGAGGTAAATAATCATCCTTAAGGACTTCATTCAGTTGAATTCATGAAATTGTAAGGGTATGATGAGAAATGTGAAGATTTTCTTCTCTTGGTATATGCTATCCAGATTTGAACAAAGTGAAGGACACAGTGTTTCAAGAAGGAATTCAGATCCTTTGAGGCCACTCAACAAGGCAAGGTTTGTACCAACTCAGACCACAGACAAAGGTATTGAAATCCAAATTTGATGGTGGTAAGATTGTGTTTGGTGATGAAATTTGAAGTAGGATTTACATGCTTGATGATGATGTGATCATGGTTAAAAAAACGTTTAAGTTTGTTTGTGGATGAGTTGTGTGCTTAAATCATACTTTCCATCGAGTTTCTTAGAGGTTTTATGATAATTTGAGCACGCTTACTTAAGCTAAATATGAATTCATGATTTAAGCATGCTAGGTTTAAGTTTAGGTTACTGGAAAATTTGATTAACTTGTATGGATGTTCATGGTGGTTTGCTAGTGTAGTTGAGCATGATCAAGCAAGTAAATTAGTCATGTTAACATATTTCTAGGGAATTTTTTTAATATTGTTTTTGATGTTTTAGGAATGTGATTATGTGATTAACATGTCCCAAGTATTAGATTATGCTTTGGTGAACAATTTGGATAAGCTATAGTTAGTAGATTGTTGAAGGAATATGACTGTTTTTGAATCTTGTATTTAGTATATTGTCCATGAATTTTTTAAAAAAAAATAGCTAGGGGTATCCAAATGTTTTAAAATTTGATGTGTAGTCTGCTAGGATAGTCTAAATGTTCGAAAAAATTTGTGCCCTAAAACTCAAAGGTTCGATAGGAAAAATGTGTGCATTTGTCACAGATTGTTATGCTTTCAACAGATTCAGATAGGGCATGTTTATGCTAAATTCTCAGATGAACCTACTTTAAATCTAGAAAGTTTTGTGAGAAATTGATAGAGAAATTACACGAAAATCAGAAAAAATGTCACGCAGATAGGTGTGGAACCTAAGAAATTGATCAAGTATCAAAGATATGGGCTTAAGTAATCTAATGGGTATTTTGCACTCTTTTACTAAAATTTGACCAGTTTGACTTGGTTGACCATCACAGTCAAGATATGTCAAGAGTTGACCATGTTTGACTAAAGTTGATTAGGTTTGACCAAGGTAGACTGAATTAGTTCAAGTTAAACGCGTGACTTAGAATCAATTGAATGCACTGAGTTATCAAGGATTCACCGTGTTGACTCGAATGGTATAAGTTTGAATAAGTCAACCCCATTCGTTGATTAGTTGATTGTAGAGAAAAATTAAGCCAAGTCTTAGGATGAAAAATAAATGAACATGTGATTTGCGCATAACTCGATATTAAGGTGACACAACCAATGACTGGGAGAACATTGGAGGTCAAGTTAGCTTATGAGTAGTAATTTGGTTTATGTACTTAACTTTTTATTCAACTTATTATTGTTGCATAGTTGCTTGCCATATGCATTGCATATTGCATTGAGATAGGGTTAATCAACGGATCTTCAGATGCGTCGACCTGGCCTAAGAATAAGAAGTTCCAAGGTGAAGACATTGGATTGTAATAGCCTTGAGATAAGAATAGTATGTCGGTACACTCTATGAATATAATTACAGTGGTGCGTGACACACTCTATCGATTCGTGGGTAGCGACTACAACACTTGGTTGGTAGGCCACAATTGTCAATATGGTAGTATGCCTTGGACAATGATCACGTCCGTTTGAAAATGACAATAAGACCGTAGGATCCTTAAAATGAAAGAAGAGTGTCAGGTGGATATTGGGCCCTTGAAACATGGCAAAATTCATGGCATACTAAATTATTGCATCTTTATATGTTGACGGTTATTGTGTGTGCTATCTATTGTTGCATCCTATTCATTGTTTATAATTACCGCATGTGAAAGGTTTTAAATAATTGAACGATATGATATTGAATGTTGCATTACATGTAGAATGCTAGACTTTAGAATATAATATTAACTTGCTATTCATTGGGCTTATGTGGATATCGAGCTTACTGCTCTTAAACTTTTTAAATTCCTTCGGGGTGGATAAGGTGAAAAGTATTGTGATTGTGTGAGCTTCCCAGCATAGCCCACAATAGGCTATCTTTTTTTTTGACATCATAAATCAATGTGTATAAATTTTGAAAAATATAAAGTTGAATTGGATTCTTAATGTAAATAATGTTCAAGTCTTCCACCATTGTTAGTACATTATTTCGTTGATCTTTTTATTGATGCACTCTAGATATGATAAATGATTTGATAGTAAGGTTAAGTTCGACTGGTGGAGTGGACTTGTCAGACTATTGTGCCAGTTAGGCCCCCCTTAAGTTGTTACAAAAGGGGTCCCTGTACTTTCCTTCAAAATAACACATCCAAAAGAATTTGTATGCTTTTGACACCATTATTTCACTGGCAAACTAGAGCAGAAGACATCCAAAAAAAGCAAACAAGTTTGCCTGAAAATAATAAGAAGAAAAAAAATAAAGAAATGACAACAAAATAAAACTAGTTTCATAGCAAGACAAATTTCACTTGATATCTCAAACCAATTGTTAGATTGGGCTAAAATTTAGGTATGTCTAAGTTGAATGGCTAAGAATTTCATTTGGTACTTCTATTGAGAGATATGACTCCATGTTTGTGATTGTACAAATTAACGTATAGAATTGAGTTATTTTGATCAAAGGTTCATATCTTAGATAATAGTTGTTCGATTTGTTTGCAACTTTATCAGGTGAAACTACTCCTCGATATACATTTTGGATGATGGAGAGGTCAATATGTTATTTGTAATGTAAGTTATAATCTATTAAATATCATAGTTTCACCATAACCCTATGGAATGACATATTAGGATACTTGTATTCCTAAAAGGATATCTCAATAATTAGTTGTTGAATTTTGATTAAATCTTGTTATGTGAATCACAATAGGGTGATGAGAATTTCGACCATTCAAAATTTATGATTACAACCTTTCAGAAATAGAAAGTGTAAAAAAATTCCTAATACCCAAAAAGAGTTCTATTTGACAAATTTAACATATATAAGATGAGCTTTCGGAACATGATAATTTTGAGCTATCAAATGGGATTGTTTCGTATAAGATTTAAATGACATTAGAATGTATATAAAATGAAGATTATGTCATAAATTTTTTGGGCATAGAATTAATAGTTTAAATTGTAATACCCCGAAAAATTTATAAAATGCACACTTCATTTCGGAGATAGTAAATTATAAAATAATTAAATAAATAAATAAGAGAAATATTTATTTAATCACAATGAGGTATAAATAAGATGAAAGAAAAATAAATAAATAAAGATATATGTATAACTTAAGGTTCGCAAAAAAGAAATAAATAAATTTTTAAAAATATTAAATAAATATAGAAATGTCCAAAATCATGATTTAAATGTTTATTACAATACTTATTGAAGAAATAAAATAAATCACGGTTGGCTAAAGTTAGAAAAAAAAATCAAAAAAGAAAAAGGATACTTTATGGGAGCTTTTTTGAACTAATTTTGGAAAAAAAAAAAGGAGAACTAGGCAAAAATTTCCTTTATGAACAATAACCATGGGTATTGTTCATCTACGGGTACTGTTCATGTGGACACTATTTATTCCACTTTAAATCACAAAACAAAGAAAACAAAACAGAGTGAAATCATAAATTTTAGGGCATCTCGTTTGTGATCACTAGAGACCCGATTTTCGCCCAAAGATGGTCAAAATGATCCAGATTAGATCTAGAGCAATTCTAAACATCTAAGGTAAGGTTTTAAAGCCTTAAATTCGTTCAAATCAATTCTAATAGGCTAACAACATCAAAATTACAAAATTGATCGGTGATTTGAGGTTTGTGAAGCACGAAATGATCCCGAGCGAATTGAGCTCAGATCTTCCTTTTAAATCGATGAATTAGTGATTCTAGACTAAATTCTAGAAGTTTTTAATGTTCATTTGCAGTTTTTGACGAATCTATGATTTTTTTTTTTTTGGATTTGGAGGGTTTGAAAGGCAAAATCCTTTGGGCAAGGATAAAACTCGATCCGCTCAACGTTTGAGGTAATAGTCAGAATTAAATTTGTTCTATTCTAAATTTGGAAGAAAATGAATATAGTTTTGTATGCTGATGTGGTGAAATAAGAAACTAAAAATTTTGGGAGCTTTAGCTGAAAGTTTGGTATTGTAACACCCCAACCACCGTATCTTTAAGCATTGGACATAACCACCATTCTCTTGACAGTGGACTTAACCAACTGGCAGGTCGGGCCGATGTTACTTTACAAGTGACACACACTTGTTGATCTCTTTTTCAATATCTGGTGCCTTTATATACAAATTCAAGAATACTAAATTTTCACTTTAATAAAAATCAAGACAAATTAAAAGAGATAAAGAAATTCAAACTATTTTATTCATAAAAAAATTTGAAAGTACTAAACTTCTCAAAGAAAAAACTAATTATTAGAGCGAAAAACTTCAAAATACTTTTCAGTAGAAAAGCATAAAAAGTTTGGTCAACATGCCCATAAAAATTCTAAAAATAATAAGGTAGAAACTTTCTAAGAACTATTCATGTTCAACTGCTTCATAGGTTTCACGTTCCTGAAAAATAAGAAAGGAAGGAATGAGCACATAACCCAGTGGATCCTTTTCGAACAACCATCTTTCATATTCAAACTCATAACACAATCATAATTCAAACACTTGCAATCATTAGGCGTTTTAAACAACAATTTGTTCAAGTCGAGTCTCAGATCAAAAGGGCCTTTAATCCCTTAATGTTCTTAACTAAATAAACGGGACCCACTCGGCATCAACTTGTCAGTAGCACGTGTCAACATCAACCCATTACACGTGGTGGCTCATAAGGTACTGTGGTACACGGCCCTCAAGTACTTCGGTCTGAAAACCATATGACCTAACTCATATGAAAAGAACATCCATAGCGACGCCTTGACCACTATGATGGTACGTGGTTATTATCACCATTGTCTTAGATTAACTCTCATATCATGACCTCATAAAATAAATTTCAGAATATGAAATCAAACTAAAATTCCGAATATACACAATCAATTCATGAAACACTCATAAAACATGCATCATACTTTAATTTAAAAGCCTAAGCATGATACTAACATGGCATGAATGATATAATTGCTTAAACATGAATCAAAACTGAAAAACTGAAATAAACTTTTAAAATTCTGAAATTGAAATTGAAAATCTTTGATTTCAGTGAAAAACACACACATAAACAATGAGTATGCCATAAATTTAAATAAGAACAGAAGAGGTTCTACAAATCACTTCCACCTTGTGACGCTTTCTTCAGAAATTTCTGCAGCAATTCCCTCACGTACTAGTGCCAACGAAGACCACCCAAATTAATTTTTCAACCCAAAAGAAAAACTTCTCACACATAAGAGAGGAAAGAAAGGTGAGAAGATATGCCAAGAAGAGGGCTTAAAGAAAATAAGAAAAAATTTCAACTCTTATTTTTGGAATAAGGGAAGTGAGAGCCTAGAGGGGGTTTATATTGATTTTTAAAGGGGAAAAACTAGAAACTTTTGAGTTTCTCTTGGAGTAAAACACCTAAATTCTCTAGAATTTTGTATTTCCTAATTATAAGAGGAAAATAAGTATTTTTGAATTTTTTTGAAATTTAAAAATTAATTTTTGGTATTTATCTCAATTTTTTGGTAATTTTCAGCGAATTTTTCGTCGATTTTTTTGCATTTTTTCCAGCGCATCGAATCATCCTCGAGACACGCACACGGATCAGATCGGAGGGTCGAGATTAGCACGCGAAGTCGTACGGTCAGGATTTTGCGGCCATCCGATCGTCCTTGATCATCTCCGTCCATTCGATCTTCGTTATCCTGTGCGCTTGGGCATTGGTGCAAATCATCTTGAGACCGTCGGATCACTAGATTGGATTCAAATCGACGGTTTGCAGCTATTGGATGCGTTTTAAGTTATATTTATATGATTTTCAGCCGAATTTCATGTTCTATTTTTGAATTTTTGCCAAACCTTAATCCAAATTGACTTTCTAATCATGTTTCTATCAAAAATTGCACATATCCTTGCATTTTTTTTTTTTGCTATGATATCCCATGATATACATTATATTCATATATTTTCTTTCAAAAATCCATTAAATTGATTTTATTCCTTATTTGGCTAAACTAGAACTTACCAAATTTTTCATTCGTCAATTTCGTATAATTCTCTAAATAAATTTTAAAATTTCATACAAATTTTCGAGATGTTACAGGTATCTAAAACTTATTACTCTTGGACATAATTTTATTTTATGTTATTTATTCTGGAATAGATGTGAATGGAATGTGATATCGAAGTTCAGGGGGTTGTGGAGATTCAAAAAATAATATTATAATTTTTAAAATGACAAATAAAACATTTAAAAGTGAATTACTGTGACGAACGGACACAAGGAAAATCCATAAACCTTAAGTAGGGAAGATTTCCTTGTTCATTAATATTATGCAAATTTTAGATTCAAAACATGATGATTGTTAGCTTAAGATATTTTGCATGCTTTGGTTGTTATTTGTTGGTTATTGGAATGACTTAAATGATGAGCATAATGTCCGGTTAAGTCGCTTTCTAACATGTTTTGTCGACTTCATGATTGATTCATTTTATTCATCATGTATTTGTTAATATTTGTTGAATGATGTTGTATGGATGACACAATTTGTGGAATTAAATAAGATTAATTGTTAATTAAGAATTTCACTATCGATGCCATGGATTGTTACAGGCGCACTGTAACCCTTCACACAATGGATTTTGTGGACTAGTCTGGACACGTCGTAGATATTTCCACTTATCCAGCCGGATAGCTAAATTGTTTTTGGAAGTGGTAATCATTGGATTGTAAACACTAGATTGTGTTACCCTTTCTTAGATAGTAATCTCATGGTATAGTCTGGATTGCATACCTAGAGTACTCACTTTTGGTATTAATAGCGCTAAGACCTGGAGAGGTTGTATCATGATGGTAATGCTGGATTGCAATACCTGGAGAATCATGATAGTACATATGGATTGTGTACGGGGAGGTGCTCATTGGATTACAAGAAATATCAAGAGAGGATTTTATTTTAGTCTTTAGAGTACAACAAACAAATGAATACTTGAAACGATTATTGTGTGAAAGTAGGTGCATGTTTTGATTCTTGGTTTGTATAATGTTGATGATGTGTAGGGATGACCCACTAGGCTTTCGAGCTCACTCCCATTTTACTTTTCAGGTACTCACAGGAATATTCACTAACAGGCATAGGGATTGATATTAGAATCTCACTTAGAGGTTGTTACAGTTGTTTTCTTATATCTTATTTCGATGTAAATATTTAAACATGATTTATGATCATTTTATATGGTATGACGTAGAACTTTCAAGATCTAAATGTACTTGTGTTTATTTTGTATAAATGAATCTGATAGTAGTTAATTGAATGTTTTGTTGATTTTCCCACTGCTTTAGTATGATATTTGAAAAATCTTCCTTATTTTTGTAAGTGAAGACCAGTGATAATGGTTAGATTATGGACATTCTATGCATCAATGTTAGTCTACATTTCATATAGATTATGTAAACTTTCGAGAGAAAGGACATAGGAAATGGAAAGTTGGCAACTCGATTTCGGGAAAGGATGAGTTGATGATCATGTATCAGGAAATTCGAACCCAAACCCGGGGTGTCACATGAATAATGCAATCTAACTTGGAAAATTTGATGATAGTGATGCTTGTTGTGTGTAATTTTAAATCAAATTATTATGAAAACATATAAGTTGAGTTATGAATCATGTAGATACGGTTTTAAACATATTTTGAGAGTGATAATTGTTTATTTTGACAATGGGTTAAATGATATTTACCAAACATTAAAATGTTATACATTAACTTAATGTTTATTTTGACTTAATTTAAAAAAATGAATTAGTTGTTATGTAATGAAATGTTGATCATTTGGTTTGTGTTTTATTGAATTTTGAGCTAAAAATGACATATTTAAAGGGTAAAAACAATGCCTTAGAGAGTCCCTTGTTGGACAAACGAAATTATAACTAACTATGACTTATTTTGGTTGCATATTTAGCATTATACCATGTGGAAACTACACCTAGGTTATGGAGATGAAACATATACTAGATCTCTCCCAAAAATTATGGGAAAAGTCAAAAGAGTGGTTTTAGAGAAGTTCAACAAATTTGAAAAATTTGGTGAAATTGAGACAAGTGGTTTAATTGTAGAAAAATTTACAATCATGCCGCCTAGAGGAGATTTTTTATGAAAATTTGTTTTGTTGTGCAAAGTTAACCTTTAAGATTTGTTGACTAGACCTAACTTAGTTATATTGACTTAAGGGACCTAGAATTGACATGTTTATCTACTCTTAACTTGGTCAAACATCAATCAAACTCAACTTGAGTGATGAATTTGAAAGAGCGATGACCCCATTTTTGTGCATAACCTTGAATAACAAAGGAATAGTGTTATATTGAAGTTGAATTGTATTTGGGGGCTGTAAATTGTAAGGAAATGAAAAGTAAATAAAAATAAGTAGTTAATTTAAATTACATTTATCATGTATGCTATTTTGGTTGAACAAATTATTTTATGTGCTATCATATGTAGAATGTGCGCGACTATTTTAATTTGATATTTAATTTGGGTTTTGATAAATCGACTGATTTTAATTACATGCAAATATATCTTCATCTCAATAAATAGATGAGATTTTGGATGCATACAGATAACAGATGGGAAATTTAGATATACATTCAATGTGTTTAGTTCCCTAAGAAATGACATATCCGAATAAATTGAATCTTGTGAGATGACAGGTTCTGACACAATCAATCATCTAGTTGGATGGCAAATCTAGATGAGAAAACAGATGTTTTTAATTTATATGTTTGCATAGCTCATACATGTTAACTTATGTATATATATTTGCATGTGACTAATCTGAGTATGTTTTCTTTAACCTTGCATGATATTTATGTCATCTTTTGCATAGCACGCATACACACATCAAATTTGATAATTGATTGTGCAACTTCAATGCTAGTCATTGAGCTCGATTGATTTTGACTCATTCCCCTTTTCCTTTCCCTACCCTTTTTGGTCTCTCTAGTGTTGAAAAGGAGAAAGATATTGCCATTGCCTAAAGCCTTTGACGTGGTTTTTGGCACAAGAGATAAGCTTTTGTTGGAGATAGCTTCTATTTGTTAGGTTGATATTTCTTTTGAGCATGTAATAAAAGTTCAACCATGTAAATATTATAACCAACCATTTTGAATATTATGAATATATTTTGAATCTTTTGTGTATAAATTGCATGCATTGTACACAATTTAGACTATTTTGACACTTAGTATGCTTGATTTGTTTGTTGATATGATGAAAAAACTTAACCATACTCCAATTGCTTCTACAGAGTAAGGGAACAATTGAGTTGGGCCATGCATTTGGTAGAAGAAAGATGGGTTTCCAACAACTTAGTATCCTATTTTTATAGGATTATTCACCTTTGGCGACATTGATTATGAAAATATTGTTTTTTTAGGGTGGGGCTAAAATAACCCCACAAGGGGATTAGTTCACCCCACAACTGTTAAAGAAATGATAAATACACCCCACCTTTTTGTTAAAAATACTAAACCACCCTTATTTAAAGTATAATTAAAACTTAACCACCCAAAATAGTTCCTCTTCACCAACTCATCACCCCAACGGCCAAAATTGGCATCTCCCTCATGAAAATATTCGAAAGCCTCAAAAACACATTTTTTTTATTAGAAATCTATTGTGCTGACTTTATAGAGTCCATTTTGAGGTGTTGGGAGGCCAAACGATGCCACTATGTGAGAGTTGTAGCCGTTGCTAGATTTCAACAAATATTCGAAGAAAACACGTGGATTTGGTAAGATTTGATACTTTTTGTGTTTAAAAGTTATTTTATCGTGATTTAAACAAGGTTTTCTTCAATTTCGTATATGAATTGCAAGAAATGGCATCCCATGTTGATGGATCAGCTCGGTGAGAGTCTTGGTCACATAGGTTCGAGACTCTCCATAGATCTCGGCCTACTTGGTCGAGACCCCAAGAATGGTCTCAGTCCATAGTAGCTGAGACCCCAAGGAATGGTCTCGGTCCGCATGGGCCGAGACCCTTCTAAGGGTCTCAGCCCATTCAACCAAGACCCTTCCTTCGGGCAGAAGTCTCGACCCAACTGGGCTGATACTATACAGTTGGATCGAGACTTTTTGTTAGAATCTTGTTCCACTATGGGCAAGCGACCTGCATGGCTGAGACACATAATTGTGAAAATTATAATTACCGTTTATTTATTTATATATTTATTTGCTTTTGAATATTATAATAAATTACTGATTAGTCTTATTTTATGCAGAATTGGCACGAAAGAAGAAAACAGTTACAAAAAATATATTGAGCACTCAGTCAGAAAGTGCATCTTCTTTGAGGCCTCCTTTGATGACATCACAGAGGCGAGCTATGGTGGCGGCGAGATCTAATCTTTTATCAGTCAGTGAAAGCTCCTCACAGTATGTAGAAGACGAAACTGAAGAACATGAAGCCAGCCAAGAGCATGATGAGCATGAAGAAGGTGAAGCTACTGTTGGACCTTTTCCCGGTGGTTCGAGTGATATGTCTATTCTTAAGAGTTTTAAGCATCATGTTGCTGCAGAAGTATGGAAGAATGAGGTAAATTTATATCATTGAAAGTAGTTTATAGTAAAATATTTCATTTTTTCAACAAGAAATTATTAATAATTTGAAAAAAAAACTTATGTGAGTGCAGCATCGCGGTCCACTGAAATGTATTAACCATGGGAATATGATCAAGTCTTGGGACCTTGAATGTCAACCAGAACAGGCTCGACTACAGGAATTGATCAATAGATCTGGACTAAGCTTGTTGATCACTTGTTCTTATAGCTATGCTAATAGGACGCTTATATCGACATTCATCGAGAGGTGGCATCTAGAGACGAACACATTTCACCTTCCATTCGGTGAGATGTCGACTACACTTGATAATGTTCGCATTCTTCTTTGCATTCCTGTGCTAGAAAAATTGATTTCAGTAAAGCCGATAAAGTTTGATGGTGCTATGAAGTTGGTGCGTGAATGCCTTAGTGTTTCTGAAGAAGAAGCTGCCGAAAAGATTAAAACAGCTAAAGGGCTCACAATAAGCAAGAGATGGCTAAAAAATCTCTTTGGTACGTCCAAAGAGAATACAAATGAATATTATAATATTAAAGCAACTGTTAGAGCTTTTATTTTGTATCTATTGGACAGTGCATTGTTTACTTATAAAAGCAGTACCCAAGTTCATGTGTCCTTTCTTCAGCTTTTAAAGAATGTGGACACCATCGAGTCGTATGTGTGGGGAGCAGCAATTCTTGCCTTTTTGTACTGCCAGCGCGATAGTGCTTCATGAGTTGATGCTTGTTAGGTTGCAAGACATCTCACCCTACTTGAGGTATATTTGTGACCCTTATTTAACCTTATACATTTTGTGTTTTCTATATAAATGATGATTGTTTCAATTTGTGATTTCTATAGGGTTGAATATATGATCATTTCCCCTTTACTCGTCCAAGTGTCAATCTCCACTACTATAATAATTTGTCGTGTGTTGTTATGTGGACCCAAAGGATGGAGGTGGATCTTGATGATGACTACATGTTGACATTGCGTCAGATAATCGATCAATTGCGTCCTCACGAAGTAAGTATTACATATTATTGAAATCTTTATATTATAAGTAGTTATTGAAATCTTTTAACTTAAAGTAGTTCTATCTTTTTCAAATTTATTAGGATCCGTATAGGGAGTCAAGAGAGGGTGCACTTGTGTCGGAGGTGGCATTTTATATTGGGTTGATTAACTGTTTAGATGTTGTAGAGTCATACCACCCCGATAGATTTTTCTGACAGTTAGGATATGTGCAGTCAATACCTAACCCTCCACTTGAGCCAATAAGAGCAAATCGAGGGGCCATAGGCACGTCATCCATGAGACTCATCACCAAGTTACATGGAATGGTTCTCATCAACATCTCATCCTATTGCTGAAAACCCGAAGGCATTTGATGAGCATGGCAACCACAATTTTGACAACGATATCATCTGGGTAAATAATCATTACGTTAAACATTTAAACAATAATAAATTTTTGTTTGTTTTTTAATAGTTTTAATTTTTTGTGCCGGCAGAATAGAGTTGCATTGGACATGGTGTCACGACCCACTCAGGACTTATTGGCATTGCCATCACAGTTGGGCCCACCGGGCATTGTCCGACTGCTTCACGCGGTGACTCAATCGGTACTGTTCCCTCCCCAAGGGATTTTCTCGCCTCCGTGGGATTCGAACCCTGATTCTGGGGGTCAA
>JAJIYU010011583.1:0-15230 GCA_030144865.1 Tinospora cordifolia
CTCTACTGAATTTCACAATTTATTTTCATCTTGTTTACCTTATTTTCTGAGTTTTAATCAATTTAAATCAGTTTTAATCTTGTCTTGATAAAATTGAGATCTTATTCAATTACCATTTGTATTCCCTGAGGACGATACCCGGACTTTCCGGATATTACTACAAGCGATCTCGTATACTTGCGAGTTCACTAACACCCTCTTAAACTCTTTTCCATATTCAAGCCATTAGCATGTTCATTCTTGATGATTTTTTTGTTGAAGTTTCTTTTATGTCTTGTTTCAGTTTTCATTTATCATTCATGAGTGTTTCATATCTGATTATCTACCTAATATCATGCATTAGTAATGCCATTCATGTTAGTATCATGTTTAGTTTTTTTTTCCTTCTATACATTTGATGCATGATTATGTATGATGGACGCAACGTTTTTGTCTTCATTTTTCAGTTTAATGCAATGTTCTGATATTTTATTTATGTTTCATGATTATGAGATTAAAATATCAGATTATTGTGATTTTAACCATGTACCATCATAGTTGTTTAAGTAGCACTATGGGTGCTCTTCTCTTATGATTTGTTCATAAGGTTGATGACCTAAGTGCTTGGTTGGTGGGTAAGAGTCTCTAAGTTCCAAGGTCCAATGAAATTGGCTAATGCCATATTTCACTCTAAGGAGGCACTTAGTGAAGAACATCAAGGGTTGAGAAACTTTTTTAGTCTAAGACACAACTTCACACAAATTGATGATTAATACGCCCACTTTGTGCTAGTGTTTGAATTATGGATGTGTTAATGTTTTTGAATATGGAAATAGTTGTTTAAGATCCTCTGAGCTTTTAGCTTACCCTTCCTTTAACATTTTTCAGGGATTTGATCTTATGAAGAAGAATGTGGAATATCTACCTTTTAGGGTTCTTTATTTTCAATGTAGGGCATGTTGCCCAAATCTTAAGAATTTTCGCTATGTTTTCTTTATTTAAAAGTGTTAACTTTCTTTTATGATTTAATAAAGATTTGAAATTCCTTTTATCTCTTATAATGTAACCTTGTTTAGTTTTTATGGCATAGGATATTAGGAATAGAAAGTCAAGTGTGCGTCACTTGTAAAGTAACATAGGACCCGGCCTATGGTTAAGTTCACTGTTTCAACAACTGTTATGACAGTGGATGCAACAGTGGTTATGTCCACAAATTGTTAAGTTCAAATGAACGTATGGGGGTCAGGGTGTTACAGGTTATGCCTTTTGGCTTAAAGGCATCTAGGGATGTCTTGGAAAGAGCTTTGATCTTAGAGCAAGAATTCAATCTATAGCAAAGGTTGAGAGGAAATAATAATAGGCCTTGGAATGAAACAAAGAACCTAGAAGCCTAGAAAAAGAATAAGAGTGGTGGGAAGGCACCACAAACTCAAAATTAAGGGCAAAAAAAAGATGAACTAAAAGAATAAGCAAGGAAGCAGGGACTATGCTATATGTGCAGATAGAAGGGTCATTTGGCAAGAAACTACCTGACTACACCCGCTTAGGCTCCTCAGCCACAAAACACTTAGGGATGAGGTCAGAAGGCTTGTTCTTAGGGTAGACAACAATAGGAGAATGCCAATTAAGGTCATGGTTAGAACCAGGCCAGAATGTTCATTGTGGAGGCCCAAGAAGATCATTATCCTCAATAGAAACCCTAGTAGTCCAATGTTAGGACAAAAAAAAAATTAATTTTTGGAATATAATTAATAGAAGAGAGTTCTTAAGACTCACTACACATTTATTTTAGCTTTGAATAAAGTTTTGTACCTCTGTTTTTTATTAATGAAAATGAATTCTTTTAGAAATCTTGTTGCCCCACATTAAATATTCGAACGAGAAAGAAAGTGTTAATCACTTGAAGTAAAAATCCCAAAGCCTTTCGTGTGGTCAAGTCCACTGAGTTAGAGGTGGGAATTTTCAACCTCAAACAGTTATACCGAATAATTAAAGACTTTAGGATGGGTGTGACACAAAATGAAAGACAAAAACCTATCTCTATAGTAAGTCTTGCCATTTGACCTATTGCATCAAATTAGGGATGAACAAAAGGCAAAACGAATGGCTCACAAGCCTGATGGAGGAAAGTGAATGGGATAAGCATACTAACCATAGGTTAGATGCTAAGAATACCCTAAGACTTAGTAGGAAAACACTATATGGGTAATTATGGATCGTCTGACTAAAATGGCTTAGTTCTTACCAATTAGATCCAAAGATCAAGTCAATAAGTCTGAGAGAGTCACCTGGACATTAGAGGATATGTTGAGATCCTTTTGCCTTAGACCTTTATAGAAAATTGGATAAAGTATGAACTTGACGTTCAAGATGATGCTACTTACGAGGAAGAAGTAGTCAAAATCTTCAACCATAAAGCACAAATTCTGAGAATGAAGGATATTTTGTTGATGAAAGTGTTGTGGAAACATCACAGGGTGGAATAAGCTACTTGAGAATTCAAAAGCGAAATGAAAACCAAGTATCCACACCTATTTACTAGAAATCCTTAGTTATGTACAAATTTTGAGGACAAAATTATTCTGAGGATAGGTTGTAATACCCTAAAAACTCTGTACTTGATGAAATGAGATCCAATGTCTATTCAATGAAATTTGGGTGTAAAATGAAACCAGGCTCATTTCAAGGCTAAATTTGGCAGGTCTCCAAAAGTCTCATTTGGTGAGCCTTAGGGGCCCAAAACAACTTGAAATGAAGTAAAGTAACATGAACCAACTAATGGGACAACATATCCAAAAGTTAGAACAATTGGTCGAGGCCATGAAGTTATGGCCCCACTAAGCATGTGCAAGTCATATGGGTGGAAAACCAAGAACACGTGTACCCTCACCCTACCCTAAGCTCCAAGATATGTTTCCTTTATTTGAGTTCATGTAGCATGATTCCATGTGCCATGAAAATGATCAGGTATGCCACCCCTATGAGATGTCCCACTTAGTATTAAGAAACCATGAATGAATGATTCCATGTGCACCATGATGTGATCATATACACCATGCTCTACACAACAAAGACATCTCAAATAATCCAAATTAGAAGTTTCTAATTTAAGAATAGAAGTTGCAAAAAAAATGTTTCTAAACACCCAAGGAACAAGATTTGAAATTTCTAATCCAAGAATAAAAGTTACTGAAAAATGTTTCTAAACACCTTAGGAACAAGATTAGAAGTTTCTAATTCAAAATAGAAGATTGCCAAATCTTGTTGATTTGGTGTGCAAAAGAAAAGGAATCAATTACCAAAACATATTGGAAAGTTGCCTTGCTCAAAATATCACACCTAGATTAACTTCCAATTGAAGAATAGTAAGTATTCTAAATCCTTTTTGTGTTCACACATAAATAGAAAATCAAATAAAGCTTATAGCTTGTGTTCATACTAGAAATTGGAAAACAAATCAACTGTAACATCGGCAAAATTCGTATAAAATTTAAAAATTTATTTAGAGAATTATACAGAATTGACGGATGAAAAATTTGATAAGTCCTAGTTTAGTCAAACAAGGAATAAAATCATTTTAATGGATTTTTGGAAGAAAATATATGAATATAATGTATATCATGGGATATCATAGCCAAAAAATTCAAGGAAAGGTGTAATTTTTGATAAAAACAAGATTAGAAAGTCAATTTGGATTAAGATTTGGCAAAAATCTGAAAATAGAACATGAAATTCGGCTGAAAATCATATAAATATAACTCAAAACACATCCAATGGCTGCAAACTGTCGATCTGAATCCAATCTCGTGATCCGACGGTCGCAAGATGATCCGATAACGAAGATTGAATAGACGGAGATGATCAAGGATGATCGGACAGCTGCGATAAAGGCGCGAAATCTCCATTGCGAAGTCGCACGGTGTGACTCCACGCACGCCAATCTCGACCCTCCGATCTAATCCGTGTGCGTGTCTCGAGGAAGATCTGATGCGCTTAGATATTAGCCTATTTATAAAATAAAAAAATGCAAAAAATATTGACAAAAAATTCGTAAAAAATTACCAAAAACTTGAGATAAATACCAAAAATTAATTTTTAAATTTTTTAAAAAATTCAAAAATACTTAATTTCCTCTTATAATTAGGAAATACAAAATTTTAAAGAATTTAGGTGTTTTACTCCAAGAAAAACTCAAATTTCTATTTTTTTCCTTTGAAAATCTATATAAACCCCCTAGGCTCTTACTTCCATCATTCCAAAAATAAGAGTTGAAATTTCCTCTTATTTTCTCTAAGCCCTCTTCTTGGCACCTCTTCTCACCTTTCTTTCCTCTTACTTGTGTGAGAGAAGTTTTTCTCTTGGGTTGGGGAATTAATTTGGGTGATCTTCATTGGCACTAGTACGTGGGGGGAATTGTTGCAGAAATTTCTGAAGAAAGCGTCACAAAGTGGAAGTAATTTCTAGAATACCCTTCTGTTTTTATTTAAATTTATGGCATACTCATTGTTTGTGTGTTTTCACTAAAATCAAAGATTTTCAATTTCAGTTTCAGAATTTAAAAGTTTATTTTAGTTTTTCAGTTTTGATTCATGTTTAAGCAATTATATCATCCATGCTTAGAATCCATGTTTAGGGTTTAATTCAATGTTTCAAGCATGCTATGTGATGTTTTCACGCTTTCTTGGTTGTTTAAAATTTTGAAATTTATATTCTACATTTCTTTCATGGTTATGTGATCTTAAACATTAGAAAGTGAAGATAAGAATCATGTACCATCATAGTAGTCTAAGTGATGCTATTGGTGTTCTTTGCATATCCTTAGTGTATATGAGTAACATCACTAAGTGTGGATGTGTTTTAAAATACTTAGAATGTGGACATGTAATCCTTATTTCCAATAGAATGTGACAAGATGAATTGTTATTCTATCCTAGAATAGGGGTATTTTATTGAAGAACATCAAGAGTTTAAAACCCCTTTTGGTCAAATATACAACCCTAAGAAGATGTTGTTTGAAACACTTAATGCTTGTAAGTGATTGAATTTGGATGTGTTATGATTTGAATTAGTAACTTAGTTGTTTAATGAATGATCCATTAGGTTATGTGCCAACCCCTTCCTTCTATTTTTTAGGAAATTGAATTTTATGAAGACTATGGATTTTTTTGAAAGTTTCCTTTTAGAAAGTTTATATTATAAGGGCATAGTGCCCCAAATTTTGAATTAAAGACTTCGGCTGAGTTTAACTTTTGAATTTTAGAGTTATGTACTCAATCTTTGGATTTGGTTTCAAGAATGTAATCTTTTTATTTTATTTGAATGAATAAAGATTTAAAGTTTTCATTTATTCACTTGCATTATCTTGTTGAATATTAAACTCAATGGAAATGTATTTGTGAGTATTTCAATAAGTGTTAGAATAAAGGAATTAAGATGCAAGTTGTGTACTTGTAAACGTAATATAGGACCCAACCTGCCTTGTGGTTGAGCTTAAACCTGTTTCTAAGGGGTTGGGGTGTTACACTACACAACCTATTCAGTGAGGCATACCATTACTACAAAAATGCATCCTCTTCACTTTATAGTTCAAGCGCCTTCAATGATTACCTAAAAAAGAATTAATAGGGTGAGCTCAAGAGCCTAGTGAATCATACACAAAACATCTAGAGTATTATTAAAGCCAAAACATAAAACATGCAAGCACTTTTTTCAAGCATTAGGTGTTTTATACAGTTTACTTGTTTAATTTGACATTAAGACCGAAAGGAATTTCTTCGGTATCCTCCATTAGGTTTAGAATATTAAAACTAACACCCAATGGCTTGCTACCTATTTGGAACCCTATCTCAGAGTGAAGTCTCAACTCAACTATCAGTCCAATCTCACTATTGCCATAGTATTATCATGACCCACTTTGGGTTGGGAACACCCACTATGATGCTAGACTATTTAACTCTCTTAATCATGTTTATTTAGTAACCACAAACATATTTACAATATCAAGATCTTAACATAAATAATTGATCTAAATCAACTATACATCATGCTTAGTGTCACACAAGTCATGTTATTCCTCACATTGTATACATGGCATATGTTCACAAACAATATTGACATTCGTGGATAGTACGACTTCCTATCAACATCATAACAGACAATCAATCATTCATATGTGTCACACACATACTTAGCATGCTTCTAAATAATCAACAAAAGTATTCATATTCAAACCAAAATAATGCTAAAGAGTTTAAGGTATTCATTTCCACCTGTTTCTTTGTTCAACTTCCTCAATTCCTTGCTTTAGTATTCAAATCCCCTTGAGTCCTCAACCTTCAAGGATCATACATCGTTCTTCTTATATCAAAGCCTTTCTAGTGTTTTAAAATCATACTTTAATGATATCTTAATCTATATGGCATATGGTGTGCAAAGTGGTCATGATAGACATGTATTAGTGTAGTTTTTATCCTATGTACTACGGTAGGGTAGGGAAATACTACGATAATCAAGGTCTATACGTGTTAAAAGAAAAAAAATGGGATTACAGTCATGTTACCATAATAATCTGTGAGGGTTAATAGCACTATCACGGTAGTCTGTGTTCTAGGCAGGTTTTCATGTCGTTACTATGGTAAGCCTTAGCATTACTACAGTTTCTCGAGACGAACTTCATGTGTATAGTAAACTACTGCGGTAGGCTACTACTATAATGTAACATCTCAAAAATTTCATATAAAATTTGAATTTTCACTTAGAAAATTATACAAAATTGACGAATGAGAATTTTTGCAAGACTTAGGTTACCTAAATGAGAAAATAAAAATCAATTTAAGGGATTTTTGGGAGAAAATATATGAATATAATGTATATTATGGGATATCATAGCCAAAAATACAAGGATATGTGTAATTTTGAGAAAAACAAGATTAGAAAGTCAATTGGGATAGAGGTTTAGCAAAAATCCAAAAAGAAAGCAAGAAATTCGATTAAAAAAATCAAAAAATAAACTTAAAATATATCCTATGGTCCACAATCGATCTAGTAAAATCCAATGCCAAAATTGACGGATCATCAAAAACCAACTGCTAGAGATTCGTGTATGAAACTCGAGGATGATCGTACGAACAAAACGAAATTTGTTGATCCCGAACTTAGATTCGCACACCATGATCAAGGATCATTCGACGGTCTAGATCAAAGCCACATAGTCGATTGCGAAGCTGTGCTACGTTCGAGGATCATCTAACGGTCGAGATCAAAGCCATGTTGAGAGATAGTGAACAGTGCTGCGCTTGAGGATCATCGGACAGTCCAGATCAAAGCAGTGTTAGATATATCGCGAACTGTTGATGTGCTCGAGGAAATCCAACGGCCGAGATCGAGACTTCGATTTCTATTGATTGATCCGAGATCAATCCAACGGCCCAGATCAAACCTGTATTCGTGTCTCGAGGAAAATCCTAGGAACCAGAATAAATTAGAAATTAAAATATGAAAAAAATAACAAAAAATTCAAAAAATTACAAAAATTCTCAAAAATAGGTTTCTAATTCTGAAAATTATTTCTAAAATCCAAAAAAAAAAATAAAAAAATTCTCATTTTGCTCTAAAAATTAGAAAGTACGAAATTAAGGAAAGCCATGTTAAATATATCGCGAACTGTTGATGCGCTTGAGGAAATCCAATGGCCGAGATCAAGACTCCGATTTCTATTGATTGATTCGAGATCAATCCAACAGCCCAGATCAAATTCGTATGCGTGTCTCAAGGAAAATCCTAAAAATTAGAATAAAGCCGAAATTAAAATACGAAAAAAATAACGAAAAATTTGAAAAAAAATGAAAATTCTAAAAAATAGGTTTCTAATTCTGAAAATTATTTCTAAAATCCGAAAAAAATCCGAAAAATTATCATTTTGCTCTAAAAATTAGAAAGTACGAAATTAAAGAAAAATAGGGTGTTTTATTCAAAGAAAAACACAAAACTTTCTAATTTTCTCCCTTTGAAAACTTATATAAACCCCCTTAGGCTCTCAATTTCATTCATTCAAAAAAATAAGAGTTGAAATTTCTTCTTGTTTTCTTTAAACCTTCTTCTTGGCACCTTTTCCCATCTTCCCTTCTTGTATGTGTGAGAATTTCTTCTCTCGAATTGAAAAAATAAGTTGGGCAATTTTTATTGGCATTAGTACGTGGGGGGCATTGCTACTGAAATTCAGGAAGAAAGCGTCACAAGGTAGAAGTTATTTCAAGAACACCCTTCTGTTCTTATTTAAATTCATGGGATGTTCATTGTTTGTGTATTTTTCACTGAATTCAAAGATTTTCAACTTCAATTCTAGAATTTTAAATGTTTAATTTAGTATTTAAGTTTTGATTCATATTTGAACAATCATATCATTCATGATATGTTAGTATCATGCTTAGGCTTTTAAATTAAAGTATGATGCATGTTTTATGAATGTTTCATGAATTGACTATGTATATTCTGAATTTTAGTTTGATTTCATATTCTGAAGTTTATTTTATGAGATCATGATATAAGAATTAATTCAAGACGATGGAGATAATAACTGCGTACCATCATAGTGGTCAAGGCGACACTATGAATGTTCTTTTCATATGAGTTAGGTCATATAGTTTTCAGACCTAAGTACTTGAAGGTCGTGTACCACTAATGGGTCACCATGTGTAACGGGTTGACGCCGACACATGCCACTAAAGGGTTGATGTCGAGTGGGCCCTATTTACTTAGTTAAGAACATCAAGGGATTAAAGACCCTTTTGGTTTGAGACTCGACTTGGAGAAATTGTTGTTTGAAATGCCTAATGATTGCAAGTGTTTGAATTATGATTGTGTTATGAGTTTGAATATGAAAGATGGTTGTTTGAAAAGGATCCACTAGGCTATGTGCTCACTCCTTCCGTTCTTATTTTTTAGGAACACGAACCCATGGAGCAGTTGATTATAGATAGTTTCTTAGAAAGTTTCTACAATATTATATATTTTTTTAGAATTTTTAGGGCACGTTGCCCAAAGTTTTTATGTTTTTCTACTGAAAAGTATTTTGAAGACTTCTGTTGTAGCAATTAGTTCTTTTTTGAAGTGTTTAGTACCTTCAATTTCTATTATGAATAAAATAGTTTGAATTTCTTTATCCTTTTTAATTTGCCTTGATTTTATTGAAAGTTTTGTATTCTTGAATTTTATACAAAGGCACGAGATATTGAAAAGAAAAAAACAAGTGTGTCACTTATAATGTAACATCGGCCCGACTCGTTGTTTTGTTAAGTCCAATGTCAAGAGAATAGTGGTAATGTACATTACTTAAAAGATACGGGGGTTGAGGTGTTACATATAACACCCCAGTTTCTAATCATTCGTTTATGTCACATCTGTCACGCATGAGGGATGTGCCATTAAATGTTGGCACATATATCATCAGCTGAAAACTGGAACGTTACTATTCTCACATTCATTTCCCATCAAACATCATCTGGACAGACCATAACTTATATAAATAAATAATCAAACTCCTAGACTCACCAAGGAGTAACAAATGGAAAGTAAGCAGCGATCATCCATAGTTAAGTCATTAACTTCTACAGTTGAAATTTTAAATAAATGTGGAACAAGATTCCAACTGAAACATTTAGACATGGCCTATGAGGCCAAAATTTAAACCATAAAGAAAATTAATAACTCAAAACTAGTCTGGAGGGCCATACACCCAGTCTAAACTAACTACCCAACAAAAAAATTTTGATAACAATCTCAACAGTAAGGTTTGTAGCTTCTATAGTACTCTGTAGTATTATCAACACGAACCACCTTAAGGGTCACTTGAAATGGAGACGTGGGGTGAGCTTAAGAGCCCAGTGGATCATACACAGTACATCAATAACATTATTTAAATCAAACATAGAACATGAAATCACTTACAATACATTAGGCGTTTCAAACATTCAGTTGTTCATCAGTTGTTAATTAGACCGAAGGGTCTAATCTTGGTGTTCTCTCATCATCACATGTTGGAAAAGTTGAGGAAAATGCACTATATGCTAGATTCCAATGGGATAGGGGCACTCCCATCACCTAACCTGTGAACTAGGGTTACATCCATAGTTCTATCATCAGGAACTAGAGGCAAACCCATCATTCCTTATCGCGAGAACACTTATAGTGATCCCCCGTGGACCATTGCAGCGGTACATGGTTCAACTCTTAATTTATTTGTATTTGAATATCCACAAAGATTTCATAACAAGCGCAAATATCATTTCTTCATACAAGAAGCATTATTGTAAAATAAGGTAACATTGCTGATCATCTCATAGAATATACATAAAGCAATACTCATCACATGTTATAAAACATTGTAAACACCAAGCATGGACATATAATTCATGTCAAATCTAGCATTCATGCATTCATGCCATTCATAAATTATATAAACAACATCCTAGCATGTTTGTAGGCATTAACAATCTAAACATTACATATTTAGCATTAAAATTCAAATAATACTAGGGAGCAAAGTAATCACTTCCACCTTAGTATTTCCTTCCCTTGTGCCTTTGCTTCGCACTGTATTAGCCTTGTATTTCAATTTATGAGATTCAAAATGACATTACATGAGTTTGAAACATTCCCAAGGTCTCTTAAATCATAATGTAATGGTTTAGTAATATTGATATCCTAAGGTGTACACATTCAACCATTTTCTTTCCTTTGATTACTGCGGTCATTGGTTAGTTACTACGATAACCAATGGGTTCGTGTGTTCAATGTTTTCATGTGCATTGTCTCGCTCGTGGTTTTTCCATGTGTTTAATAGTCAAACACATGCACATTAAGCTTAAAACACACATGAAACTAAAAGAAGTCATTATACCTTAGGACTCTTCACGTTTCCTCTTCGTTTTTCACCAAAACAAGGTTTTGCAACCCTCAAATCACTTAGGATTCAAAGAAAATCATGTACACTTAGGAAAATAATTTAAAATGCTAAGAACTCAAGATTTCAAGTGGGTTTTGTGATTTTACCTGAGCACAATGATTTGAACAATGTTTCAACTAATTTTCCTTCTTGTTGGGGTTGTTTTTCACGAATCTAGGCTTTAAGAACCAATGGATAAGGGTTTGAACGAATAGAAATCATTCTAGAATGGTAGGGAAGGGAAGAAAATTTGATTGTTGGCAGCTAGTATCAATTCTTGGGATTACAATGACGATTAGGGTTTTTCGGTGCTCTGTTTATACTTATATAATTCACGTATTACCGTGGTAACTAGAACCCTAGTTTTTTTCTACGTTTTAGTTGGATTACCGTGGTAATCACACGAATGACCGTGGTAGCATATTGTTTGAATTTTATTCTTATGACCGCGATAATCACACGAATGGCCGTGGTTACTATGCGAAATTTTGTGCTTCGCTCTGGTTTGGCGATTCTTTTGTACATTGATTAAATATCTCTTAAACCATGTTTTCAAGAGTTTTCCAAGGTTTATGGTGCTTGGATTATTTTCATTTAAATTTACCAAAACTCTATAAAATTTTTGGGGTATTACAACCTACCCCTTTTTAAAAGAATTTCGTCCTCAAAATTTAAAAGAATGAGTTACCTATATGATGTTGTTATATTAGATGTTCCTGGTGAAGAGATCTAGGTATTTCGTTCGCATTTTATTTTCTAACTACTAGGATGCCTCTTCTAGATCATGATGTCTCCACAATACCTTGACCAAAGGAATGTCTTTGGTCTTGAGACTCTGAACCTTACGATCCAATATTCGTATTGCTGATTCCTTGTAAGTCGCATCCTTCCATGATATCAATGTCCTCCCAATGTATGATGTGTGAGGGGTCTGGTTCATATTTCCATAACATTGACACATAGAATACGTTATGGATCGAGGACATTCTATTAGGTAATTCTAGTTCATAAGCACATTCACTAATCTGTCTAAGTATCTCGAACGGACCTATGAATCTAGATGATAATTTTTCCTTGATCCTAAAGCACTTGATCCCTTTTTAAGGGCTGATCTTCAGGAAAACTTTGTCACCTGGTTCAAATTCTAAAGGTCTTCTTTTCTTGTCTGCATAACTTTTCAGCCTAGTTTGAGCTGTAGTTAACCTATATTGGATTTGTTTTATTTGTTCATTCATCTCTTGCACTAAGTCAGGCCTTGTGAGTACATGGCCCTCAAAGTTTGCCCAACATGATGGGGATCGACAGGGTCAACCATGGAACACTTCATATGGAGCCATTTGCATGCTCGCTTGATAACTGTTATTATAGGCAAACTCTGCCAAGTGTAAGTGCTTGCTCCAATTGTCCTTGAAGTCAAGGACACATGTTCTCAACACGTCTTGCAATATCTGTACGACCCTTTCAAACTACCCATTTGTCTGAGGATGGAACGCAATACCCATAATGAGTCTACTACCTAGTTCCTTGTGTAGGCCTTGCCAAAAATAAGATGTGAATCTAGAATCTTTGTCCAACACAATGGTTTTAAGTACATCGTGTAGCTTTATTGTCTCCTTAACATATAGCTTTTCAAGCTTTCCAACTAAATTTGTAGATCGTATAGGTAGGAAATGAACTACCTTTGTCAAGCGATCCACAATTACCCATACGGTGTCTTCTCCCTTCTGATTTCTAGGTAAGCCACTGACAAAATCTATTTCAATATTGTCCCATTTCCACTTGGGAACTGAAAGTGGTTGTAACATCCCTGAGGGTCTTCTATGTTTTGCCTTCACTTGCTGACATGTTAAACACTTAGAGACATACTTGGCAATGTCCCTCTTCATGCCTCTCCACTACTACACTCTCCTAAGATTCTGGTATATTTTATCTCCTCCTAGATGCATTGTGTACTTGGTCTGATGAGCCTTATCCAAGATGGTTCTCTTGCTCTACCCACTCTTAGGAACACAAACTCTATCCCCAAGTCTAAGAATACCTTCTGCATCAATTCTAAAATCTGTTTGCTTCCCTATCTTGACACCATCAATCAATTCATTAATCCATTTATCCCCTTTTTGTTCATCTCTTATATGATGTAAGATATCTGGTTGGCAAGTCATCGCACATAGATAAACTTGGCCTTTGTCTAAAGTTATACCCAAGTTATAGTCACTGACCAACTGATACATTTGACCTTTTTCTTCATCTTTCTTACTAAATTCCCTTCTAAGTGCATTTGCCACCACATTAGCCTTCCCTAGATGATAGTGCAGTTGAAAGTCATAATCTTTCAGGAATTCTATCCATCTCTGCTATTAACGGTTCAATTCCTTCTAGGTATAAATATACTTCAGGTTCTTATGATCAGAGAATAAATCGAAACTCTCCCCATAGAGATAATGTCTCAAGATCTTCAATGCAAAAATAATTGCTGCTAACTTTAGATCATGCATGGGGTAATTTTGTTCATGGATCTTAAACTGATGTGACACATAAGTTATTACCTTCTCGTCTTGCATCAATACAAAACCCAATCCATTTTGTAACGCATTAGTATATAGGACACACTTCACACTGTGATTGGGTGTAACTAAGATAGGTGCTCAAGTTAGCATCTTCTTCAATTCTTGGAATGATTGTTCGCACTTATCATCCCAAACAAAAATTTCTCCCTTTCTAGTTAACTTGGTCATTAGTCTAGCCAACTTCGAGATGTCTTGGATAAAACTGTTGTAATATCCAGCCAAACCAAAGAAGCTTATGATTTCTATCACAGTTTTAGGCTACCTCCAGTTGGATACCGCTTCTACTTTCTCTGGGTCTACGGATATTCCTTCAACTGAGATAACATGACCAAGGAACTTAACCTTTTTCATCCAAAACTTACATTTGCTAAACGTAGCGTAGAGTTAATTTTTTACTCAGTGTCTCTAAGATGATCCTTTGATGTTTCATGTGTTCTGCCTCTGATCTAGATTATATTAGAATTTCGTCAAAAAATACAACAATGAACTGATCCAAATACAATCTGAAGACTCTATTCATCAAATCCATTAATGCAGCCGGTGTGTTGGTCAAACCAAATGGCATCATCGTGAACTCGAAATGCCCATATTGAGTTCTAAAGGCTATCTTGTGTATATCAGACTCCTAGATCCTTAACTGATGATATCCAGAGCTTAGATAAATCTTGGAGAAATGAGTGGCTCCCCTCAATTGATCAAATAGGTCATTTATCCGAGGCAACTGATACTTCTTCTTCATTGTCAATTGGTTTAACTTCTGATAGTCAATACAAAGTCTCATAGATCCATCCTTTTTCTTCACAAATGGAATAGAAACTCCCCATGGTGATCATTGGGTCTAGTAAATCCCTTCTCATGGAGCTCATGTAGTTGTGTCTCCAACTCAATCAGTTTTACCAGTGCCATTCTATAAGGCAGAATAACTATGGGGTTGGTGCCAAGATGTAACTCAATTTTGAACTTTACCTATCTATGTGGTGGTAGTCTAGGTAGGTCATCTAGGAATACATCTGCATATTCCTGTACTATAGGTATTTCCTGTATTTCTCGAGATTTTTTAGCATCCTCTTCTAACAACTATTTGAAGTCCTCTTTTTGTTTTAAACAATGCAACATAACTACCATAGGACTCCTTGGCAATCTTTGCATATTGCCATCTATTTTAAGCACGTCTCTAGAAGGCAATGTCATAGTTACCCTCCATTTTTTATGGTTTATCTTGGCTTGATATAAGGTTAGCCAATCCATACCCAATATGACATCATACCCATGAAAAGAAAGTGTACATAGATTAGCTAAAATCATCTTATCTCCAAATCTAAGGTCACATTTACAATATCGTATAGAGTTTACTGTCTCTCCTATGGGTGTAGCTACACATAATGTCACAGGCAATGAGTTTGTCACCAATTGTAGTCTATCCACCAAACATTCAGAAATAAAGGATTGGGTAGCACCAGAGTCAAACAAGACTTTCACAGCAACATTAAACAAAAGGAAAGTACTTTCCATTGCCGATGCATAATTAGCCTGCGCATCAACTGTAACACCCCAACTTCCGTATCATTAAGCATTAGATGCATCCACCATTTTTCTTGACAGTGGACTAAACCAAACGGCGGGCCAGGCCGGTGTTACATTACAAGCGATGCACACTTGACTTTCTATTTCAGTCATTTCATGCCTTGATCGTATTTAACCGTACATAACTTAAAATTAAGAATTTAATAAGGCAATAGTAT
>JAJIYU010011584.1:0-15171 GCA_030144865.1 Tinospora cordifolia
AGATTAGAAATTAAATTTTATTGGAAGTAGAAAGCGATGATAAAATGTTAGAATTGTTGTATTTAAGTAGAAATTAAACACGTAATATATATGTGTGTGTAAAAATAGTTAAAATATTTATTTAATAATTTAAATTAAATAAATTTAAATTTAGAAAATTTATTAAATATTGAACATGAGAATTAATTAATAAAATAATTAATCTTTTAAAGTAGAATTGAAAAAAAAATAACTTTTCAACATATTAATTTAATATTAAAAATTCAAATTTTGATAATCCAATTAGTTGAAAACACAAAAAATAAACCTTTAGCAGTTTACAATCATTTATAAGAAAAGAATAAAATTTTAGGCCTTGAAACTAAAGTTATAGCATTTAGAAGTCTTATTTTGTTCGTAATTAATCTAATTACGATATAAATAAAATTAATTAAATTGTAGGAAATGGGATATTAGAAACTTATTAAATCATTTTAGAAGATGTAGCATAAGGATTTTAGGTGATAAATTAATAATTCAGAATCTAGTTCAAATTTTAATCATGCAAATCTTATTTAAGTGAAGTGAAATCTATTGAACATAAGTGAACTATTTTTAGAATCCAAAATTTAGTTTTAGTGTTTTCAAAATAATTATTCGGATCTAAATAAACTTATTTAGAAATAAATAAATCGTAAAAGCTCATAAATTAATTACTAAAGTTTTAATTTTCAAATTAAAGATATTTAGAAGACTTAGAAATCCTTTTAATTAGAATATATAAAATTCTAGAATTTTGAAATAGCTCGAAATTAGTTGAAATAAACATTTTGACTTTATAATTGTTTTAGAAATTATTTAAGATTAAGAACATTTTGAATAAGATTAAATATAAACCAGAAACTTAGAAAGTTTGGCTGATTGTTAAATTTCAGATTTTACGATCTTAAAGTAATCGAATAGCTCGAAGAAAAGCAAGGTAGCCCTGAAGATCGACGAAACCAGGTGGGCATGACTTTTTTGCTCTCATGTATTAAATAGATTTAAAATTCAAAGCATTTGTTTGAATAGTTCTAGGTTATTAGAATCTTATTAGGAAATTGATTGAAATTGTATGGTTTGTTTGAATGATATGTAATGTATGATGAATTATTCAGACTCATGCATAATTAGTTCATGACATGATGGAATATGAAGGTTTGCACTTAGATTTACTTTATTATGGCATGCATAAATAAGAAAAATATGCATCTAGATCCTATTGTTTATTCATGCACCTTATAATGTTAACTTGCATGCATAATTTGAATTATTTTTCTAGTGAATTATATGATGCTTGATGTGTTTAAGATTGTTTGTAAAACTAAAATAAGACGATGGTTTATTAAGAATCCACGTACCAGTGCGATTGTCGATCCGCAAGGCGGGCAGTAGATATTCCCACCTAAAGCTGCCTGTGACAGCTCGAAGTCTTTGGGAGACGGTACAAGTCACGATAAGTACTCCCTCTTAGGCTGTGATACTGATGACATGACTGATTTTAGATGGTGCTTGAAACCTCTATGATTATGATTGGATTGGATCACAGGGAATACTGAGAGACATCTCAACCCTCTTCCGATCATAGACTACAACTAAAACAAATGAATGTTTGAAACGTTTAATGTTTGAAAGTATTTGTAATGTTTTGGATTGAGTCTGTATAATGCATGTGATGTATAGGAACGATTTACTTGACTTTCGAGCTCACTCCCACTTTATTTTTTAGGTACATATGGACTTAGAGTACTGCGACTTACATCTGAAGACTCACACTTTAATTGGACACTTTATGGGGAGGTAGTTCGAGATAGGTGGTATTGGAAGTGATATTTTGTTGATCTTTCTGAAATGATTTTTATGTGTTCATTTGATTTTAAATTCAGTTAATTAGATTTGTGAAGAGTATTATATGTCTAACATTTCTGTTTTAACACAAGTTTTTAAGTAATTCAACTGCATTATTTTTATTTAACTCTGAAAAATCTGGTGAACACATGAAAGTTAATTTGAACTGTTGTTTCCTATAGATTTATGTTTCAAATACATTTCTTTGAGAATAATTTTATGAACTTAACTTTGAAGAAAAAGAATTTGATAGAAGAAAAATTTTTAGCAGCATCCCAATTTCTAACGGGCGACGATCCACACGTGAACGGAGGTCCGGTTGAAAATTGGGGTGTTACAAATAACTGCCACTAGATATCACAGTTTATACATTGAACATCATATCCCAGACACAAAAAACTAATTAGCTTGACATGAAATTAATAGAAAATATTAAACAATAATCAAAGAAGTAAATCATACTCAAAGTTTGATAAGAATTTTCAATCCCTAATTAGAACACTTGTTTTTGTTCTTCTCAGCCATCACAAGTAATTTTTTTTTTTCCGAATTGAGTATGTTTGAGCTCTAATTACCTTTAATATTTATAGTCCTGCACTTAAAAAAACCCTAAAAATACGAGAAACCTGACAATTAATTGTGTGATCACGGTCAATGACCGCAGTTAGCATCGTCCTTCAATAAAAACTCGGATTTTCTCCATTTTGTGTATCGCAGTCAACTTGTTCTTCATTCGAATTACATTCTGGTTATCACGGTCACTGGATCACCGACCATGGAAACCAGTGAGTTGTTTCTTTTTTTTGTCTTTCTTCTCCTCTGATTACTTAGGTCATTGAAATGATTACCTAGGTAACCAGTGACATGATATTTATATTTTCAACCATCCTTCACTTCTATTATGCTGTTATTTGCTATTTCGATTCATTCTAAACTTGCATAGACACTCAAAATCTTTTTCGGACATTATATTCACATAAAAATGCTAAAAAATATATAAAATTATGATAATATGCAACTAATCATACAATAGTGCATATGTAACTAAATGTAAACAAATACAATTAATTTCTTATTAAACTCATGCAATTTATACATAAAATACCTATAGTATAGTTAGTGTGCCATGCAACTAACAGTAGCCTCTTTTAATTTCACTGTAAATCTAATAACATAATCCATCATTTCGTGCATACAATATATATTTTCATGTGCATCAATTCTTATATAATAAAAGTCAGCATCTTTGATATAATATCAATGTCTCACATAATACTAAAAGTAAATATTACTCACTAAAATTTCCATCCAATTAGTTTTTAATACGTACTCCAAAATTTATACTTCAATTTATTTTTATAAATAATTTGTAACGTATCTATTTCTCATATTTAGTTCTACACATACATTAGATCTCATATATTGATGCGTATTAACTTAATTATTCTTAGTAACCTTTCGTAATATCCTAAAATTTCTAAGTCAATAATTACCCAATATGATTACAATTAAGTGTTAAATAACCTTGGTCAATAAAGGTTGACCATTATCAAGACTCGGACCACTCAACCGGTCTCAATGGATACAATAAACTTCAAAAAAAATTTTGAAGGCAAAACGATAAAATTAAACAACGAGCTTTGTGTCTAAATGCTCATGACGTTAAGAAGACTTAAAAAATAAATAAACAAATAAATTTTAAATAAATAAAAGTGAAAAATAATAGTAGTAGTAGTAATAATAATAATAATAATAATAATAATAATAATAATAATAATAAATGAGAAATAATATAAAAAATTAAATCATCAAATAATTAATTATTTTAGTAGTGTCATAAATAGTAAAGTTGATTATTTTAATTATTTTAATTAATTAAAATAATTAGTTAAGTCTTCAACCACCACCATTAATTAAAAATGGTTTTAAAGTACATAAATAATATTTTTTAACCACCATTACTATCATCTTTAATTAAAAGTGTTATTTTTAATTAAATAAAATAACTTTAAAGTACATGAATAATATTCTCCAATCACGACCACTATCATCTTTAATTAATAGTGTCATTTTTAATTAATTAAAAATAGTTTTAAAGTACATGAATAATATTTTCCAATCACCACCACTATCATCTTTAATTAATAATGTCTTTTTTAATTAATTAAAAATAGTCTTAAAGTATATGAATAATATGTTTCAAACGACGATCATTAATACTTACAATTGCTTGCAAACAAGCATGCATGCCCCCCTTTTGCTTCTCCATAATTTTCTAACCTAACCTCCACCATATCCTAAACACTAGCCTTAATAATCAAAGCTCTACTATAAATAGAGAGACTCTCCCTCTATTCTCTTCACACCAAATTGAAGCATTTGAAGTATGCTTGAGAGGAAAGGAAGATGATGAGAGTTTGGAAAGAAGAACAACTAAATTAAGGTAAAAGTTCTCTACTTAGTCTATTTACAATTCTTTTTTATTCTTTTTATTTCATGCAAAGTTTTTGTTACATTATAGCCTAAAAAAACTACACCATTTTGGATAAGTTTTTTCAGACCATAGAATACTCGAAAAGGTCCAAACCCTTTACCATCAAAGAGTGGCCGGAATAAGCTTTTCAACGCCTTTGGAACCACAAAATTCTGACAACCATAGCCTCCGAACAAAGTTTGAAATTATTGCCCAACATTAGTTATTAAATAGTAATTTTTATGTCATTTCTAGAATGGTGTAGGCATGATCTAAGGAAATCATTACCATGTCAAACCTTGTCAAGTGTACTATAGAATAGACTCAAGAATGACCCCCATTGGACACTCTAAACCCCCCAATCGACCTTCCAAAAATTATTGCGCAAACACGAGATAGATTGGCAAACTAGCAGGTTCATGTGCATTTCTGTTCAAACATGGGCATGTCTAAGGAAAACAATCATTGTCACGATGTTTTTCATTGCGAGCACTACAAGATATACGTTAGAATCGCATAAAAAGGAGTCTCAAAACTCAAGTTCCTCTTGAAGTTAGGAATACCATAGATGTATGTGTAAATTGGATCTTAAACAACCCACGTCAAAGTTTATGGGCTATTTTGAACCCAAGAACACTTTAGAGGTCATTTTGAACCTGAATCCAAGTTTAGGAGTTAAATTGAATGCCACCTAAGACTCAAATGCTTTTATAGGAATTTCAGAGGACCGATGCCACCACAAACATCAAGCAACATAAAAAAACGTATAAATTGAGGCGGAGATGATTTCTGACTCACATACTTTTTAACCGTATTTGCTTGCATATTATATATACAATGGCCTAGGTGGTAGTGGAATGCACCCTTTATTGATCATATGATTAAATGCTTGTATTTGCATTGATTATATAACTAATGAAAATATGATTTGAATGTGTGTTTTTATTATGATCAGATGCATGTGACCATAATAGATTTAGAGCATATACATGACGTTGTTCGCGCATGGAATGATATGCATATAAATTTACTAGATGAGAATATGTTATTTTAGAACTCAAGCATTGTAAAGATATGATTAAATGAATGTTACATATTATATTCATATGCATGAAGGTATAAAAAATTTATCTTTAGATTATTATCATTTAATATGCATGATCTGATAGTAACCAAATACAAGATCACTCTTAACAAGATAGCAATACACTTCGAGCGGTCGATTAATCTAAGGACAATCAACGTTAGTTCTTGTGTTAACGTCTTGATTAAGAGATTGGTGTGTGATCACACTTAAGAAACTCGATTGTACCTTGCGTATCTTCTAAGTCTGTGGACTGCTGGACATACGAACGCATAGCCTAGATGCTAGTAACATGCGAAATTCACTTAGCTAGAGATGCAAGAATTGCTTTAGGGTCGACCACCCTACCTCGACCGACTAAAAACAATCTATTATTTGTATCGCCTTGTGACGACCCACATTTTTTGACATCGGATTGACGGATCCGACATTTATGTACTCCATGTATTTTCTAGAATTTTAATGAGAAAATACAAAATTTTTTCTAATTTTAAATTAATTATTAAGAAAAATAAAAATAATTCAAGGAAAATAAAATTTTAAGGAGAAAACACATGAAAGTATTAGGAAAATGTATTTTCTTGAGAAAAATAATTTATAGGATTGATTTATAAATTTTTGGAACAATTATTGAATTTTTAGAATGATAAATGGAATATTTGGGAGGAAAATGTAATTTTTGGTGAATTATTTAATTTTAGGAGAAAATAATGGAATAAATGATGAAAATTGATGTACAATGGAAAGTTTAGATGAGAAATAAGGATCAAATAATTTTGATGATTTTAGAAAAAAGAATGTTGGGTTTTGATATATATATATATATATATATATATATGTATGTATGTATGTATAAGGGGGAGAGAAAAATAATAATAATAAAAATAAAAAATAAAAAATAAAAAAAATTGGCGCACGGGCCGAATTCGGCCTGTGCGTACTCGGCCCACGAAGGCCGAGCCCAGGCGTGTTTAGCGCCTGGGCCGGCCCAAGACGCCTGGCGGCCCAGGCGCCTTCTTCTTCTTCCCACGATTTTTAGAGTATTTTTGACGATTTTCTGCGTTTTTTTAAGTATTTTTCAGCTAAAAACTATGGGAATTCATGGTTTGATGATCCCTGGTTTTGAACAAGCCAATAGCAATTGCCAACTGGACATTCAACATGAAGATTTGGAGGCCACGTGCCTTATTCTCATGCCATGCAAGTAGCTTCTCATGCAACAAAAACCCAAAATTTTGCCTAAGTCCAAACTTTCAGCTCTTTCTCCCACCTTCCAGACCTTGAATCTCTTTCGTTTCTTATCCAAATCCAGTGATCTATAGCTTGTTTTGAAGCTGATAACACCATCTACGAAGTCCCATAAGTAGTTTGCCCAATCTTGAAGCCATCTGAATCAGAAATTATAGAGAAAAGGTGTTGTCCACAGAGTTTAAGCCCAGAAAACCAGAAAAGTTTGTCTTGAAGCCACCTTTGGAGCTCTGATTCCTAGACCATTTCAAGTCTGTTCTGGAGGTAAAACCCCTCTTTTTTTTCCTTATTTTGAGTACTTCCATGTCCAACCTATTTTATAAGGCCATGAAACTGACTATCTGGCTAACTGTTTTGACAGTTTCTGTAAAGAGCAAGCAGTAAGACCAGATTAAGACTGTGTTTGGAGAACTTGTAGACATCCGTTTGGGTTGAAACCAGAGGTGTTTTAAACCTCATAGTAGAGGCTACAAAGAGTTATAAAGAGCTAACCCTAAGCCTCTGTATTTTAGATGTTATGTACTTGCAAACGTACCTTGTCAGTTAGGGATTCTAGGACTTAGAATATTTTCTGAAGGAAATCCCTTAGGCTTGCTATGGTAGAACTTGAAATTGAGGGTGATTAGGGTTATACTTACTTGCTGTTTTAGATGATAGTTATTAGACAAATGTTTAGGGACCTGAAACCTTTCAAAATCAGTAAGATAGACCCTCGGATCAGTGCTGTAGAGAAGGGGAATTTGGTACTTGAAACAACTTAGGAAAAACTTGAGAATCTGAAAACTAGTTTCATGACAGATAAATATCAGATTAGTTAACTGACCAAACCTTGGCAATTTGAGCTAGAGTTTGGTGGAGAGGTTCCTGGTTGTGTCTATAATATGTATACCAAATTTCAGGCTATTCTGAATTAGGGAAGTAGGTCAATTAACTCACTAAGTGACTGCTTGTCACAGGATATACGGGATTCTTATAATCTCTGTTATTATGACCAGAAACCCAAGTAAATGAAGTTCAAAAATCACGAAATAAAATTCTAGTGAAAGCTTAGACAGGATAGATAAAATCTGAAAACTTTTACACAAATCCAACGGTTGGATTGATCACAGAAAATTTGGAAAATTTACTGTCAGGAAGTGTCACCCAGAAGTCCCTGTGATTCAATTGAAAATTCTGATATTAAATTAGATAGGCAAACCTCTGTGTATTGAGCTGAAATTTGGTGGAGTGATTACTAAGAATGTCTAGTGTATTCCTACCAAATTTTAGATCAATCTGATATGGATAAGTGGGTCAAATTAGGCAAATAGTCACTGTCTATCATACAGAATCAGAGAACACATGGTCCATGGAATCTTAGCTAAAACTATTATCAAATGAAGTCCTAAAATCATGGTTTAAAATTCTAGGGAAGGTTTAAAGAGTCTAGAATAGATATAAAAAATTTGGTACAAATCCGGTGTACGGATTGCCCGTAGAAAAATCGGCAAGCTTGCTGTGTAAAAGAGCAAAGGACCCAAATTTGACTAGGTGTTGAGGTTTGAGATTTTTAACTAATTTTGACCCTTTTTGACCCAATCTTGACCTAAATGGCCTATGTTGAACCAATTTGGGCATAGATTGACCTAAGGTAATTAGGATGACCGCATTGGCCAGAGTTGACCAGAATTGACTATGTCTGACCGATTGACCTAGCTCGGGTCGATCAAAACTAAGTTGGGACGGTGATATTAGATATTGGGTCACTGTATGGATAGAACTGAGATTTAGTTTTAATTGATGCAGATTCGAGAGCGTATAGCAGGGCTGTGCTGGTTGTCGACGGGACATCGGTGCACAAAACTCGAGGTGAGTAGTGTTTTCTAACTCATTTCTTAGAGCTTGTTATTCTGTGCATGGTGAAAATGATGTTACATATTGTGATGAACTTGCATCCTTTAAATGAGTTTTAAATGAGAAGTGCACCAAATGTCGAGGTCCGGGAGCGGGTTAGGGTATTGGATGCGGTAGAGCAATTAGGGCGACTTGTGATCCTGATAGTGACCACCTAGCACAGAGTGCCTGTTGAGGGGTTCTGTGGGCCTACGATGATGGCAACAACAATAAGTCCTAATCGGGTCGTCACAATATGCCTAACTGTCTGCAATTTGCTCATTTATTAATTGGGCTCCCCTAGAGCATCGAGTGACCACCTAGCACAGAGTGCCCTGAGGGGGGTTCTGTGGGCCCAGATTTGGGTCGTCACCTATACACCTAACCACCGGGTTTCTCCCGCTCGAGTGAATTTATATGTTTTCGGCATTATTAAAACTATTTTTAATGAAGGTGCACGACTGCATTATGATTTTGAATTGTGTTTACTGCTGCATTCACTTGCATAATGTTATTGCTCATGCATTCATGACACATGTTTTAACTGTGGAATACTTGTTTTAAGTTTGAATTAGACTACATTACTCATTGAGCCGCCGTGGACAATTAGGTTCATTACTCTAACTTTTCAAGTTCTTCAGCAGCGGATAAGGGCAAGGGAGTGGTCATCGCCTAGAGCCGCATTCCCTTACTTTTTTTGATAGGACTTCTTTGTATTTCCCTTTCTACTATCGTCTTTGAGGGTTAGGATCTATGTATAGAGGTGAGGATAGCCTGTATATAATGAACAGTCTCTCCCGTTGCTACACATGTGTAATGAGCCATTTTGGAAATATGAAGTTCTTATTGGTGTTTGTATGTTAAATTTCTCTGCATTCCTTATGATTACTCTGATAGTGTGTGATGTGGTGTTGTATGTTGAGGCTTAACAGTGTCTTGACAAGCTCGGCTTGTGAGCGGGTTTGTTGGGACACTGTGTCGGTCGGTTCACCCTTCATCCTAAGGAAGGGGTCCTGACACGCCTAATGTATGGAGGTGATTAATTGTATGATATGCTAGCTATATTGTTAAATTATCTGTGAATTAGAATGATCCACTAGGCTCGTAGGGCTCACTCCTTCCATTATTCAAATGTAGAAAACTAGTATACCAACTGAGAGACGTGGGCCAAAACTTACTATCGTTATCTTCTTTATTTTTGTGCTTTATGATGTTACTTAAACACTAGTATATATGTATAAGAGCATGAATGTAATAATTAAAGACCATTTGATCCATGAATGAACCCTAATGTGGGGTACTTTTGAGCACACCATTACTATATTAGGCTTCTGTTATAAATGTTTGTGATACTCATGATGCTATAAAAACTAATTTTAAAACTAATAAACTAGTAGCATAAAGAAACAATTCAGATGATAATAACACCCTAGAATATAGTGAAAATTGTTTTAACAATTCTGAGACAGAGATTACAAAAGTCTTGTCCAAAATAAAGTTAAACATTGAATGGGAGGTAGGTTATCCTATTCTAGGAACGCATAGTTTCTTAGGCAAACTCAATTTGACCACCCTGACTGAAGGTTGTCCCACATGAATAAGTAATCAAAAACAGGGAACAAGTTTTCAAATAAATCAACTATTTTTCTATTATATATCCACTCAAAAAAGTTTTCCACTCTCATATGTATAATTATGTATAAAAATGATTTTAAATGGTTTTTTTAATACCGAAAAGGGGGTGTTATAGCTGACTCATTGTCTAATTTTATCGTTTTACCTTCAAATTAATTTTTTGAAGTTTATCGTATCCGTGTGAGGCTGGTTGAGTAGTCTAATTTTTTTTATAATGGTCAACCTTTGTTGACTAAGGTTATTTGACACTTAATTTTAATCATCTTAGGTAACTATTGACTTAAAAATTTCAGGGTATTACACCTTTAAGATTGATTTACTGCTCATATAAAATATTTTTATAATAAAAAATAAAAGAAATAAACTTATCAATTATATTTTTACTCATTTTTAAAATTTTTGTAAATAATTCAATTGATCGATCACTCACCAGAATTTCAATTGATGTCCAAGATTCGTGAATTTGGTGCCGATGGATACAAATTTTTGTTCTTTATATTTCTATAGAATTTAATTAAAATTTTATTAGAGTTTAGTACACTCAAAAGATCTCTCTAAAGTTGTTGAATTTTGAGTATTTATATTAGTATTTACAAGATAAATGAATGCAAACTAATTACATATTTATGATCTGTGTATCACTAGGAGTATATCAATATAATTATTACTTAGTTTTACTTACAATGTAATAATATCTCATTTTTAGATCCTACTATAAAACATCACCTGCAGTAAAAATTATACCCTTAGGATTGTAGTATGTAGCTTACCCAACATTTTTGTAAAAAGAATAAAGGAAAATAGTTTACCTACGCGTCGAGTCTATCCAAAAATCAAATTTTCTTTTATTGTTCCCCATCTATTTGTTCCATCCATCTATTTGTTCCCCATCCAGAGACACGCCCACTATATATACATAATTATTCAAATATACCATATTGCTTTTCCACCTTATAACACCTATATATATATATATATATATATATTCTATGACCATACCACATTCATGCACACCTCTTTCCTTGTTGCTTTTTTGTTTTTTTGTTTTTTTTTTCTATTTTTCTCTTTACCCAAATACTAACATCTTCCTTATATATATATATATATATATTAGGGGTGTTCGTGGATTGGGTTGGATCGGGTTTGGAGTAAACCCGCAACCCAACCCAAATAGTTCGGGTTCGGTTCGGTTTGGGTTGGGTTATCTGGTTAAATTTTAAAATTTTTACAAGTCGTTTAGTTAAAAATAACATTCCTTGCCTAGGTATAGGTAAACATATTATAAATGAAGAAGAAGCAATATAAGGAGAATGAACCACAAGCTGTGAGACTAAACTAGAAAAATTACAAGAAATGAGAAGAACATTAGCAAAAATTCAAATAAGAAGATGAGGATTTGGAAATAAACAAGAAAAATTATTAGATAGAGCAAATTTGAAACAGATGAAGAATATTAATTGATAATAGATTGAACAATAGTAGGAATACCATAAATATATTACATATGACTAAGCAATAGACAAAGTAATAATTAAAGAATGATGTTTAATGAATCAATTTAATACAAAACGAGTACAAGGAGCCCCTTTATCAAATATATAATGGTTAATGCATTAATCTAATACAAAAACTTGAATAACATGCTTATGCTTTCTTTTCAAGCAACAGAATACATTATCTCCTTGAATCATATTTATTTTAGAACTAAAATCAATTGCACAAAACCTAGGATATTTTTCGATTTGGGTCGGGTCATGTTGGGGTTATGGGGGTTAAACCCACAACCCAACCCAAACCGTTCGGGTTGAACATTTTAAAACCCAACCTAAATATAGTTGAAAACCCAACCCAAACCAACCCAAAAGGTTCGGGTTGGTCGGTTCAGTCGAGTTAATCGGGTTGATGAACGCCCCTAATATTTATATCCATTATTTATAATTCTATATTAATTTTATGTAATACCCCAAATTATTTTGTATATATGAATGCGATTTAATTGGTACAAACACAAGTATATATTAATTGGTACCTATATAGGTGACATTTATTAGTATATATTAATTATTACATGTATATATTATTTTGAAGTGATATGCAATTAATTGTTAATTAATTGGTGTAGAAGTATATATATATATATATATGCACATGTATATATAGATATATATTAATTAATTAATATATGTATTAATATATTAATATTAAGATTATAGTAGGGTTAATTAATAGTAGAATTTAGTCAAAAAAGAGAGGAGAAAGAATATATATATGTAAGTATATGTAAAGTAAAAAAAAAAGTGAATGGCACATGGGCCTTGTGCCAAGCGCACAATGCATTGGGCCATGCGCGCGCACAAGCCCGCGCTCACTGTGTGTGCATGAAATAAAAAAAATTTTACGAAAAAAGTGAAGAAAATACAAAAAAAATGTCCGAAAAATTTTGAAAAAAATACAAAAGAACCCTAATCTCTAACCCTAAACCTCTAGCCGCTAAAACCTACCAAAAATGAAAGTTTTCTAATTTAGGAAGGCTGAAAAAGGACGGAATTGACCCTCAGAGACTCTATATAAACCCCCTACTCCACCCATTTAATTCATCTTAGAACAAGAGTTGAAATTCTTCTTGCTCTTTCTCTACCTCCTTTTTGGCACCCTCAGCCCCTTTTTTCTTTTCTTGAGCTATTTTAAATAGCCTGCAAAGAAGTAGCAATGAAGTGCTACACAGATTTAGGAAGCAATATCGAGGTGATATTCTTTCCCTTTCTTTTAATTTATTATTTTGATTTAAATAATGTTTGTTTGTGTGCTTAATATAATTTATGCTTTTAAATTATTATATTGCTTATGACTGAGGGAATATGCTCTGTAGTTGTATCTTGTACGATTCTATATCATAAATTGAAAGTCACCCTTCCTGTTTAAGAGAGTATGCTCTGTAGTTGCGTCTCGTACGATCTTCTATATCAAAAATAAAAAATCTTTGTTTCTATTAATTTATGACGTTATACTGTTGGTATGTTTAAAAACTATTGAAATATTTATTTATATTGCTCTTATATATAAAAATAAGATTAAATAAGATTTCAACCATGTACCGGTACGGGGACGGACGTTCTATGTTCCATACAGAATTAGACTTTTGAACTGGTTGTCAGGATTGACACCAGAGTGGAATGAGTTTTAGGAATGATCCCACTAGAGAAGGGTTTGAGTTTCAGGATTGATCTTTCTCCCTAAATCTAGAGCACAAAGGTTATCCTTGTTCGGTCTAAATTACAACAGAAATAATATATTGTTTGAATCGATTAAATCCTTGAAAGTGTTTGATATGCTTATATTATTTGGTTGGAATAATAAATTAAAAAGATGGAATGATTCACTAGGCTTTTTAGCTCACCCCCTCATTTTTTACATTTCAGAAAATTAATTTATCAACCTAGGTAGAAGACTATTTATTAAAAATTTCTTTTTGTTTATTTATTTCATTGTAGGCACTTGGGCCCAAGCCAAATTATTTATTTTTGTTTTAAATTTATTTTCTACTATAATAGATCATGTACTCTGAATTTTAGAATATATAATTAAAGGGTTTGTTTTATTTATTTTGCTATGAATTATTAGAAAAGGAAAAAAAGATAATGTAGCACGGGTCCACCTCCCGGGTGGCCTAAGAATATTGATCAAGAAAAATTATACCATCAGATGACGGGGACAATGGGCCTCGGGAGGCGAGGTGTTACATTATTATTATTATTATTTATACAATAATTATTTTTAATAAATAATTTAATTTAGTTAATTTATACGCGTAATATGTATTTTTAATATAGGAATATAATTAACACGTATCTACATTTGTATTCAATACAGATATGTGTATTTATATACATTTATTTTTATTTGAATTAATTTAGGTATCAAATTAAAATATGGAGTGTTACAAATAGTTTTAGCGATGATGATGGCAATGAAAGATGGGGATGTGTGGTGGTAGAGGCAGGACCAATGTACCCGAATTATATGTTCTTATCTTTGTGTATTCTTATATTTTAGATATAAAATTAATTTGTAATTTTATATACAATTTGTATAAGTACTTTACATCACTATTATACATATAGAATTTTATGAAATTATTAACTTACAATGTATACTCATGGTATACTACACAAAATTTGTATATCTTGTTTTGTTTATTCGTGGTCCATTGTGCTAAATTAAAATTGGAATAATATTCACTGATATTTGCAATTCATCCATTACTTGGAAGAAATTTAAAAATTTTAATTTATTATATATCATAGTAATTATATACAGGTAGTATATCACTTGTATACTAATGGTATACATTTCTTCTGTATATTAAAATTGTAGTTATCTAGAAAACTCTTTCTATGATTTATTTTATCAAACACCTTAAATGCACAGTATACGTTCATAATTAAAAAATACAGCAATTTGCCAAAAGTATTTACAAGTTTTGCGAAGAACAATCATATCTATAATTACAATTTAGCTCAATCTACCTATAACAACCTGGGCTTACTATGTACCGATATTGTCTCCACGTTAGTCACTACTGACTGGGTGTAAGGTTTTGTTCTTGGTAAGACTCGAACTTGAGTCTTTCAAAAGCGCTCTACACTAGTAAGGTTTGCAATTACTCATTTAGCCTAAACATCACTCTAGTGTCAGATCGATGTGAGATATTACAATCTACCTTCCTTGGAGTAGTCCTGTACTCAGGATTCACACCGCCGTAACACCTAAAGTGACTCTGATACCATTTGTAACACCTTGCGCCCATTACATATCGATATTGTCTCTACCTTAGCTATCACTGACTAGGTGTAGGGTTTTGTTCTTAGTAAGACTCGAACCTGAGTCTCCAAAAGCGCTCGGCACTAATAAGGCTCGCAATTGCTCATTAGCTGTAACACCCCTAGCTCCCGTTCTTTCTTTATCACATACGTCATAGGTGACGTGGTTGTCT
>JAJIYU010011585.1:0-15170 GCA_030144865.1 Tinospora cordifolia
TCCCAAAGTGACAAGCATGCACACATGGATAATATCCCACGCGATAAAGCTGTATATTATTGCAATTTATTAAACTAGACCCACAAATGTTGGAAAAAAGGTCATAAAAGAGCTTTATTACATATCATTTGCTATATCATAGTTATATAATTTATAACCACACAACCAAGTGACACTGTCCATTGGATAAATAGAAACCAAATGTTGCAACATATAGTATATATTATTGTGGGTATGTTTGGCTGTTAAGAAGTTTTTCTCATAGTTATTTGGTTGAACATAAGATAATTTAATAAAAGTTAGTTAAAAATAGTTATTTTTAAATTAATGTATAAAAAAAAATTTCCTCACCCTTTAAGCTAAGAAATTTTGTTGGGCTCAAAAAATATTTTAAAATTTTTTTTTTATTATTTTTATCAACCAAACATGAAAAAATAAAATTTTTATAAGAAAATTAATATGTGATATCTACACAAATTAAGTAAAAAAAAATGTGATATCTACATCAGGATACATATTTGTATATATAATGAATGTATATGTATATTATAGAATTTTGTATTTAAATGAAATTTATATATATACAAAACTTCATAATTAAAGGCGCCTGATAAGTTTCAACTACCTACAACAAATAAGTACGTTACCTTACTCGATCTGTCTTCATTTGACTATCTGTTCGTAACATGAGGTTAACAGCTAGAATCTGAATTGAGATAGACATTACATGTGGTTAAGGTTGTGGCAAGGCTGGCATACATCAACATGTATATGGGCTTGAGCCATGCACAAATTGGCTACTTGGGCCTACGCCAGGAAAGCCTAATGCAAAGGTCTAAATCTGTGGCTTTTTCACTTGAGGAAATTACAGAAAATGTCGTATATTTCAACTTAATAGCATAAAAGTATGCAACTTTTTTTTTACATAACATATATACCATATATTGTTACATAATAGTAAAAATATCATATATATATATATATATATTATCGAGACCCCTTCCCTACGTCGAAGGGTGGCCCTATCGGTACAGTGGCCTGACGAACTCACTTACCATATCAAGTTAGCCTAACCACTGTTAAGCTTCTCTAATTTTAACGAATGATATCATAATAATTTAAAGATTCATGTGATGTCACCCATGTTTTTGGCATCGGATTGACGGATTCGACATATGTGTATTTTATATATTTTCCCAGAATTTTAATGATAATATAGGAAATTTTTTTCAATTTTTCTTAATTTTAAATTATTTATTAAAGAAAATGAGAATAATGTGAGAAAATACAATTTTAAGGAGAAAACACATGAAACAATTATAAAAATGTATTTTCTCGAGGAAAATAATTTTTAAGATTGATTATTGAATTTTTAGAACAATTATTAAATTTTTTGAGTGATAAATGGAATTTTTGAGAGAAAAATATGTTTTTAGAGAAATTATTCAATTTTTGAAAAAAAATAATTGAATAAATGATGAAATAATGTATAATTGAAGTATTTAGATGAGAAAAATGAATTAGTGATTTTTTATAATTTTTGTGAAAAAAATGCAAATTCGGTATATATGTATATGTGGGTGTGTGTGTGTGTGTGCGTGCGTGTGTGTGTGTGTGTATATGAGAAAAAAAAAGGAATTAAACAAAAAAAATGGATTCTCCGCGCGCGGGCCGAGAATCAGTCAGGCCCAAAGCCCGACCCGCGCCAAAACGAGCGCGTAGGCCGTTGGCCCGCACAATCCAAAGTCCGATTCGTGGGTCGGCCCACGGTCTGGCCGACCCACGCACCCAACAAGGGGTCCGGCCCCCTTCCCTTTGTCCTTTGTGTGAATTTTGGTGGATTTTTGGTGATATTTGATAAATTTCCAACTGCAAAACCATGGGAGTTTATGGTTTAAGTCCATGGTTTGAGTCATCAATTCACAACCTCAAATGTGGTCAATGAATGATGTCAACTGGGCATCCATCATGGGAGCTTGAGAGCCACCTAGATGGCTACATATCACCCCCATCTTGCCATACAAGCACCCTCCATGCAACAAAATCTCTTCTTTGAGCACAAATCCAAAAAATTCTAGATTTTGTAGCCACATTCACAAGCTTAAATCTCCCTCATTTCGCAGCTAAATCCAGTGAACCAAAACTTGTTTTGAAGCTTATACTACCATCTATGACGTCCTAGAAGCCATTTGTTGAATCCTAGAATTGTTTGGAGCTGAAAACCTTGGGAAGAAATGTTGTTTACAAGGCTTAAACCCAGAAAAATTAGAAAAGTTTGTGTTGGAACCACCTTTGGAGCGTTAGATCCTAGGCCGTTTCAAGCCCATTTTGGAGGTGAGATAATTCATCTTCTTCATTTTCTTGAGTAGTCTAACCTCCAATTGTTGGAAAACAAGAAATGAAGCTTTACATATGATTTCTCAGCCATTGAAGTTGGTATCTACTCACTGTTGCAGCTGTATAACAGAAACAGTTGGAGCAACTTTGGGAAGGCTCACACCTGAACCATTCTAGGCTCGTCCCTAAGGTAAAACCCACCATTCTACGCCTTATCATGTGTATTCAAATGTCCAAGTGGTAGAAACCCAAAACTAGAACATTTAATACGTTTTATAGGCCACTGTTGTTAACTGTTAGATTTCACTGTTGGAATTTTTTGGACTTGTGCTCAAAGAAGGGATTTTGTTGCATGAAGGGTGCTTGCATGGCAAGGTGGGGGTGACATATGGCCATCCAAGTGGCTCTTAAGCTCCCATGCTAGATGTCCAGTTGCCATCATTCATTGGCTACAATTAAAGCTGAGTTGATGGCAAAACCATGGACATAATACCATAGATTCTCATGGTTTAATGGCTGGAAAATGTCCATAAATGTTGTAAAATTTGTCAAAAATCATTAATTTCACGCACTAAAGGACAAAATCACAAGAAAAAGGGGTTGGACTCTCGCTGGGCACGTGGGCCGGCACACGGTTAGGCCTTCAAGGTCGCGAGGGCCAACGACCCTCACTCCTAAGGTCACGGGTCGGGCCCTAGGGCCCGATTGATTCTCGGCTTGTGCGCGCCGAGAGTCCAAATTTTTTGTTAATTTCTTTTTTTCTTTTCTTATATATATATATATACCAAAATTTATATTTTTTTTCCTCTAAAATTATTAAAAATTGCTAACACATCATTTTTCATCAAAATACCTCCATTATACATCATTTCATCATTTATTCAATTATTTTTCACAAAAATTGAAAAATTTCTCTAAAATCATATTTTTCTCCCAAAAATTTTATTTATCACTCTAAAAATTCGATAATTATTTCAAAAATTCATTAATCAATCATAAAAATTATTTTTCTCAAGAAAACACATTTTCCTAATAGTTTCATGTGTTTTCTCCTTAAAATTGCTTTTTTTCACATTATTCTCATTTTCTTCAATAAATAATTCGAAATTGGAAAAAATTGAAAAAAAAATTTATATATTTTTATTAAAATTTTAGAAAATACATAGAATAGACATATGTCGAATTCGTCAATCTGATGACAAAAACATGGGTCGTCACAGTTATTAATATATATCTCATTAACCAATACTAATATCCTAACTTTTACATAAGTTATACATTATGTATACACATTGTATACCAATTTTTGAGATTCTGCAACATATCTCATTAATCAATGTTAATTTTCTGAAGTTATACAAAAGTTATTCACTCTGTATGCCAGTTTTTGAAATTCTACAACATATCGCACCCACAAATGTTAATATATTAACTACATACAGAAGTTATGCACATCGCATACCAATATTTGTATCCACATAAAAAAACCTCTAGTTGATTTTTCTCTTTAGTTGCTGATCGCACAATTTTTTTTGGAAAAGTCGAGATTTTCGTTTTTATAAAAATTTATTTTTAAACTGTTTTTCGGTATTATTGTTTTTGTATATAAATGAAAATGACAGTGTTTTTGTAAATATTTCTATTTTTTTGTACATAAATGTGTTTTTTCCTTTTTACTTCCCATTAATTGGAACCACATCGATAGGTCATATAGGACTAGGGTTGTGGCACATACAACGCATGTAGCCATTTCTTTTCTTTTCTTTTCTTTTCTTTTCTTTTTCTTTTTCTTTTTTAATATTTATTTGGTGCATTGAATAGAGTTTTTGATCTTTAATAAAACCTCTAAATAAATAAATGTTATATTTTTGAAAATATGTAATAAATGATTTAATGATTGTGAATGTCATAATTGTATGAGAAAATATAACTATAATAATGTCGAGACCCCTTCCCTAAGGCAAAGGACGAACCGACTGGCACAGTGTCCCAACAAACCCGCCCGCAAGCCGAGCTTGCCAAGACACTGTTAAGCCTCATCTTTCAACACCACATCACACACTATCAGAGTAATCACAAGGATGCAGAAGGAATTTAAAACACAAAGAACACTAATAAGACTTAAAATTTCTCAAAATGGGTCATTAAAACGTGTGTAGCAACGGGAATGACTAATCCATTATGTACAAGCCTTATTCATCCCTATACATAGTTTCTAACCCTCAAAACAAAAAAGTGCAAAGAAAACCTACCAAACAAACGAGAGAGTGCAGCTCTAGGCGATGACCACTCCCTTGCCCTTATCTACGGCTGAAAGACATGAAAAGTTAGAGTAGTGAGTCTAATTGTCCACAGCGGCTCAGTGAGTAATGTTGTCTAATTCATAACTTAAAACAAGCATTCCACAAATAAAACACATGTCATGAATGCATGAATAATAGCATTATGCGAATGAATGCAATAGTGAATACAATTTAAATCTATCATGCAGTCGTGTACCTTTATTTGAAAATAATTAAATAGTGAAAACATTCGCCGAGGCTCCCACTAGCCTCCAAGGCAACTAAAAATCCACTCGAGCAGGTTGCAGACAGTTAGACATATCATGCCAACTCGATTAGGACTTATTGTCGTTGTCATCAATCGTAATGACTTAATCAAGACTTATTGTCGTTGTCATGTTGTGACGACCCGATTAGGACTTATTGTCAATGCCATCTCATAGGCCCACAGAACCCCCTCAACGGGCACTCTGTGCTAGGTGGTCACTATTGGGGTCATATGGGAGAACGACACAACTCGCCCTAACCCTGTACCTTCAGACCTCGAGACTCGGTGCACTTTCATTTAAAACTCATTTAAAGGATGCAGATTCATTATAATATGTCATACCATTTTTATAAATGCATAGAATAACAAGATTTAAGAAACAAGTTATAAAACACTACTCACAGGGATGTTTCGCTCCCGATGCTCCTTTCGCAACCCGTCGCGTCTCAATAGTACTTGGTTTTGCGAAATCGAAGGAACTTCTTAATATTGGCATGGGACTTGGCTCAACTCTAACTCTATGTTATTGGTCAATCAATGGATTGACCCGGTCAAGGATGGTCTACTTATGCTATTTCAACTTACCTTAAGTTGTTAAGTCAATTTGATCGACCTTGGTCAAACCTATCCCTTGCTGACCTAGTTGGTCAACAGAGTCCCAAATGGTCAATTCTAGTCCTCATTGAGTCAATTGGGCCAAATTGGGTCAAATTTTCTAATTCTCATCATATAGGCTCAACTTTAGTTTGTGGCCCTATCTGCGCAACCATTTTTTAATTTTTCTGTGGGTAATCTGTGCATCGAATTTACTCCAAATTTTGCAGATCTGTTCTAGACTTCCTAAATCTTCCCCAAAATTTTGAATCACAATTTTTTGACTCCATTTGATAGTGTTAACCGAAATATTAGGGTTTGTGTTCTCAGGTCTCATGTGACAGACTATGACTATTTACTTAATTTGACCTACATCTATATCAGAATGCTTTGAAATTTGGTAGGCAACTTCTAGACATACTTAGGAATCTCTCCACCAAATTTTAGCCCAATCCACTAAGGTTTGGTCATTCAATTCACTTTCAGAATTTTCAGCCAAATTATAGTAATTTATGGGTTCACATTTCTATCATCCCCTCATGTATTTATTTACCTCACCAAACCTCTAATCTAAGGGTCATTCCTTGCACATATTGTAAGTATGTAGGTCATTCTACAATTCCCTATCAAGGATTCTTCCAAACAGTTGCATACATAGGTCCAAAGTCATGCCCAAACATCTAACTAAACATGTCACATGCATTCCAAAACTCAGGAATTTTCCTAAGTGTTAAACATTTAGCTAACATAATTTTTTTGCAAGTGTACTAAATCATATTCACATAGGCTCAAGGTTAGACTTTTAGACCTCTCTGTACCCTCTTCTATGAGGCTTCAAACGCCTGTGGTTCCAATCTCAAGTGGTGTCTTTAAGTGCTCCAAATATAGCTTCAAATCTGGTTCAACACCTGATTCTGTTGGCACTGTCGCAACAGTGAAATTACGCAATCAACACCAGTGACTTATAACATGTATTAAATGTTATAATATCTGGTTTCTACCACTTGGACACTTGAATACACATAATGAGAGGTAAAATGGAGGGTCTTACCTCAGGGGAAAACCTATAATGGTTCAGGTGTGAGCCTTCCCAAAGTTGCTCCAATTGTTTCTGTTACACAGATACAATAGTGGGTAGATAACCAACTTTAATGGTTCGAAAATCATGTGTAAAGCCCTTTTTTCGTTCTCTAACAATTTGAGGTTAAAGTACACATAGAAATGAAGAAGATGGACAATCTTACCTCCAAAATGGACTGGAAATGACCAAGGATTTGAAGCTCTAAAGGTGGCTTTACCCAGACTTTTCTGGTTTTCTGGGTTTAAACACTATGAACAACACTTCTTCTCAGGCTTTTTAGCTCCAAATGGTTCTAAAATTCAGCAAGCTATGATTCACTTGATTTGGTTGAGAAACGAGGGAGATACAGTTTCATGAATAAGACTACAGCAACTGGAAATTTTGGACTTGTGCTCAAGAGTGGTCTTTTTGGTTGCATGGAGGGTGCTTGCATGGCAAGATGGGGTGACATGTGTGGCCATCCAGGTGGCCCCCAAGCTCTCATGCTAGATGCCCGGTTGGCATCATTTATTGGCTACATTTGAGGTTGAGCTTGATGGCAAAACTATGGATTCAAATACCATGAGCAGCCATGGTTTCATGATGAAATTTGCTGGAAAAATCATCCAAAAATTGTTGAAATTCATCAAAAACTCACACAAGAGGACAAAACCAAAGGAGGTTGCTCATTTAGGCGCATAGGCCGGTGATTGTGGGCCGGCCCACGATTTTGGACTCAAGGTCGCGCGGGCCAACAGCCCGCACGCTTGCGCGAACAGGTCGGGCCTGGGGCTCGACCGAGATTCGACCCACACAAGTCGTTCGGCCTGTGCACCAAATATGTTTTTTTTTCTTCTTCTTCTATATATATACCGAAATTTGCATTTTTCTCCCATTTTTTTTCTAAAATTATTAAAAATCGCTAATTTATCACTTCTTATCACAAATGCTTCTATTATATATCATTCCATCATTTATCCAATTATTATCTCCAAAAATTAAATAATTTATCTAAAATCATACTTTTCTGCCAAAATTTCATTTATCTTTCTAAAAATTTTATAATTATTTTAAAATTTTAATAATCAATCATAAAAATCATTTCCCTCAAGAAAACACAAGTTTCTCATTGTTTCATGTGTTTTTCCCTTAAAATTATATTTTTTTCATTATTCTAATTTTCTTCAATAAATAATTCAAAATTAAAAAAAATTAGAAAAATTTTTGTATATTTTCATTAAAATTTAAGAAAATATATAGAATACACATGCGTTGCATCCGTCAATCTGATGCCAAAAACATGGGTCGTCACAAATAATTAGATTAGCATTCTCCTTCTAGTTAATATTTTTTCTTAGTATTGGATTTACATTGATAGGTTAACTAATGTTTTAGTTAATTGATAAATATATCATTTAAATTAAATGGCTTAATAACATTGTAACATGATTTTTTTCGAGTAGCTAAATCAACCATGTCAATGTTTTAAATGGAACTACTAACTTTTGTTTTTGTTTTTTTTTAAATTTAACTATCCTTTGTTCCTATCTCTATGTCAAACTCTAATTTATTCTCCTTCTTTAACTTTTTTTTTTATAAAAAAATATTAATTATTGTGATTTGCAACATCCAATAGAGATCCATTTATAACATTAATAGTCCTTTTAGCCTTTATTATTATTATTATTATTATTATTATTATTATTATACATTTGGACTTTCTCAAAATAATTCTTGAAATGTGGGAACCCACAATATCTCAACTTTTTGTTTACAAGTAGTTGGCCAACCAATAACTGTCAAATGCTAGAAAATGAGCACGCAAATGACTAATATATCTATGTTATTAGAGACAAAAGTGAAGTTCAACTTCTGTCGTTTAGATAAGAATGGAGGTGTAAAGTTACCTCCTATATTGTAGCAATTTATAAAATGACAAGGTAACTCAACTTAAATACAATATACATTTGACAATTTTGGACTTAGTTTAAATGAGTTTGAGTCAGAACTGGTTAAAAATGATTAAATCTGATCAAAATTTGATTCATAAACATGCATGTTAACTCATTATATCCGAAAATAGTATGTTTAACACAATTATTGATAAGTTAAAAAATATATTATAAATAATTTAATTTAAAATTAATACATTTATTAATTTTTTGATGATATAAAATTTTTCTTTTTTATTTGTACATAAATTTTAATTTATTTTATTTTTAGTAAATTATATAAATTTTTTATTTTTATAATATTTTTGCAAAATTTAATTTTAAAAATTAATTGTAAAAAGTTAATTAGATTATATGTCGGTATACGATTATAATATGATTAATAAACGAGTTAGGTTTGAGTCTACAAATCTAACACTATTAATAAATAGGTTGATTAATAAATAGGTTGAATTAGAGTTTGCAATATATAGATCAAACTTGTTCACTACACAATTCATTTATAATTCGATTACACAAATTGTCACTCTTACTATCACACCAACTAAAATTGAGGTGGCTTTGTTGAATGTGCAGTACTCATCTCTTGACCAAATGTTACGGCAAAAGTGCTTATTTAGCTTAAATGATAAGCATTGTCTTTCTTTGCTACTCCCCATTTTGTCCAAGAGCAATGGAGAATAATAATAAAAATATAAGGTTCTAGTTGATGGTCATTAAGAATCTATAAATCAACACTCAAGAATCTATCTTCTTCTTCTTCGTCATCTTCTTCTTCTTCTTCTTCTTCTTGATTGATAGATTGAATTGCTATAACCATCCAAAGTTGGGAGAGATTCTATTGCCCAAGCATCAATACCATGAGAAAAAGCAAAATAATTATTTGTATCAAAACTATTTTACCTTTCTCATTATAAAATAAGTGATAAAATATTCATAACTTTATATTTTAACTTTAAATCATTCAAATTAAAGTTAAAATAATAAAGGTGTAGTCCTTTAAAATTAGTAATCATACAATGTCAACTTGATGACTTAGTTACATGGTGAGTAAGTTATTTCAAATAATCATAACTTTTTTTTTATTTAACTCCAATTTGAATAATTTAAAATGTATTGAAAAGATGATAAAAAAAGGTTATAAATTATCTTGAATCACTTAAATTAAAATTGAAATAAAGAAATTAAGTCTATTCAAAGTAACTAATTGATTGATTAATAACTTTAGGTGATTACAATTTTTTTCATTTTAACTTTGATTCAGACAATTCAAGATGTGTTGCAAAGAGGACCAAAAACTCCATGTACGTAACGCACCTTAAATCACTCAAGTTAGAGTTATAATAAGAATATTATAATTATTTAAAATAAAAAATCAACCAGCTAATTTAATCATGGTGATTGTGTCAACCAATTGGTTAACAAATACAAATGGTTACAACTTTCTTGATTTAATTACGATTTAAGTGATCAAGGATGCGTTTAAAGAATGACAAAAAAACCTTTTTTACGTATCTGGAATCGTTTAAATCAAAGTTAAAAAAAAAAAAGTTATAGTCATTTAAACAACTAACAAATATATAATACTAAGTTAATATTTATTAATAAATTATTTCAAACAACCATAACTTTATTAATTTGACTTCAATTTAATTAATTAAAGTTACATCAACGAGATTTTTTTTATCTTGTTTTTAATACATATTGAATCGCTAGAATTGGAGTTCAAATAAGAATGTTATGATCATGCAAATTTATTAACTAATAGTTAACTCAATTTATGATCAATGATTGAGTTAATCAGTTTGTTATTTTAAATAATAAAAAATTTTCATTTTAACTTTGATTAAAATGATTTAAGATCCTCTGAAAATGTCATTTCATCTTTCAATAAATATTAAATCATTTAAATTATAGTTAAAATAATCTAAAAAAAAAACTGATGACTATATAAAAATGTTAACTAATCGATTAACTTCATTGCTAAGTTAATTGATGATCATAACTTTTTTTTTATCTCTAATTGGATTGATTCAAAATTTTTTAGTATATATTTTCATAATTTTTTCTAACATATTTTGAATGATTTAAATCAAAGTTAAAATTAAAAAGTTAATACTATTTGAATCTTTTAATCAATAAGTTTACTCGATTACCGATTGGTGATTGAGTTAACCAACTAGTTTGTCATTTTAAATAGTTATAAAGTTTTTATTTTAATTTTAATTAGAGTAATTCAAGATGTGTTGCAAAGTTCTTTTTTATTTTTTCCAATGCATCTTGAATTACTAAAATTAAAATAAAAATAAAAATTATCAATATTTAAAGTTGGTAATCAATTAGTTAACTTGGTGATCAAGTTAATCAAAATATACAATGAAATTTTTAAAAAATTTAACTTTAGTTTGAATGATTCAATATACAATGAAATTCTATTTTTGTCATCTTCACAATGAATCATGAATACTTTAAGACATATTTAAAGCGATGAAGTTATAGTCATTTAAAAAAAAAAAAAGCTATCAATCGATTAACTCTGTCATCCAATCAAAATCATGTGTTAATTATTTTAAATGATTATATTTTTTTTACTTTAACTTCAATTTAAATAATTTAAAATGTGTTAAAATGTCTTTTTGTCTTATTTCTTATACATTTTGAACCATTCACATTGAAATTGTAATAAAACTCAAAAAAGTTGATCGATGGGACAAATAAATTATGAAATCTTCTATAATTTTGTAAAGCATGGGACCACCCTTGAATTTATTTAAAAGTTATGACCTAATCTCTAAAATTTGGACAAAAAAAGAATGTTATAAATGATTTATATTAAATGCCTTTGTAACCCATTGACATTTAGTATATTATAACATCTAAATCTCATAATGCTCAAATTAATTAGATTATTTAAATATTGTCATTATGGTTAATGTAACCCCCTATTATAAAAATTTATATAAATGAGTCTTGTGTCTCATAGAAATCAATAAAGAGAACAATTTTCTCTTGAAGCAACATGTCAAATCTTACGAAGTTAAAATTGTAGCTCTTGATATTTTAGGCGAGAATTATTTATCATAGATTTTGGATGATGAAATTCATCTTGATGCGATGAGTTTTGGAGACACCATTAAAGAAGAAAATAATGAGTCATTGCAAAATTGTGCGAAGGTAATAATTTTTTTTGTCACCATCTCCATGAGAGATTGAAAATTGAATACCTTATAATAAAAGACCCAATTGAATTATAGAGATGTTTAAAAGAAAGATATAATCATCAAAAGAAAGTAATTCTTCCCAAGGTTCGTTATGACTAGATGCATCTTCGATTACAAGATTTTAAAAGCGCAAGTGAGTATAACTCTGCGCTATTTAGAATTAGCTCTCAATTGTTATTAGTGGAGAAAAAATAACTGATGATGATATGTTAAAAAAAATATTCTTTACTTTTTATGCCTCAAGTGTATTCCTACAGCAACAATATCGAGAGAAATAATTTAAAAACTATTTAAAACTAATTTCTTGTCTTCTTGTAAATGAACAAATTAACGAGCTGTTAATGAAACATCAGGAAATTCGTCCAATTGGTTTTACTCCATTCCCTGAAGCGAGTGTAGTAGCATTAAATAGTACTAGAAAGGGAAAAAATTATGGTCGTGGTCGTGGCCTAGACGCTATCGGGACCCCTTCCCTAAGCCAAAGAGCGGCTCGACTAGCACAGTGGCCCTACAGACTCACTTACCATGTCAAGTTCGTCCAACCACTGTTAAGCCTCTCCAATCTCATATGAAAAACAATATTAGAATAATTGAAAGACTCAGGCGAAATTAAACAATAAACGAAGAGTGATCATTATATTACATATTGGTCATGTCCAAAATACACAATTGAGCCCACATATATATACATATACAAAAAGAATGACTGACCTCTAACAAAATGACCAAGAAAAGGAAACAAGGATTGTCAAGGAACTAGGCAATCACCACACCTTTCCCTTTATCAACCACTGAAGAACCTAAAAATATTAGTAGAGTAGTGAGCCTAAAATCAACATGGCTTAGTAAGATGTAGGACCAGTATGTTAACCATAACCAATATTCCAAAATAGTGTAGGTATGCATGAACAGTAAAAATGATATAATATTTGAATGCCTGATATAGTATAAAAGCAATCATGAATAGTGCAACAGTTTCAGAAAACACCTCAAATACATGTCACTTAAAAACTATACCTAGGCTAGGGTTAAATCAGCAAACCGAACCTATCGTCATTTCTCGAGCGAGTCCTGAGTCAGGTGTATTGGCCACTCAAGCGAATTGTGAGCTAGGCATACTCATTGAATACCCTAACCCCGACACTCGGCCCTCGAGCTTATAATCTCATTACCCGTGTACATCTACTCTTTTCAAAATCATTCAGATATATCTCAATCTCATGAAACCATTTAAACCATGTCATTTCACACAAGTTTCATGTAAGGAACACAAGTCATAGAAAACACTTGAATCAAACTACTCACCTCGGGTCCCGTGCGCCAATGTCTCGTGGACAACCGGCCCAGTCCGGTAGTGCTCACTTGAGTCTGCATTATTTAAACTCAATTTCAGTTCTTTACAGAATGTGGCTTAATTCCCTACTTGACTATCCCTAATCGTTCTCGACCAACCCAAATCTAATTTGATCAAATCTGGTCAATCGCTCAAACTTGGTCAACAGGTCAAACTTGGTCAAAATTGGTCAACATGATCACTTCTGGTTATCCTTGGTCAATTTGGGTCAAATTTGGTCAAGTTATGTCAAAATTGGGCCAATTAAGCAAAAATTTTTCAAATTTCAATACTTAGCTAAAACTCAAGTATTTACTCTCTTTGTGCAGTGAATTTGTTGATTTTTCTACTATCAATCCATAAATCAGGTTTGTGCAAAACTTTTCAATCTCATCTACACTACCTAAACCTTTACCAGAATTTTAGATTCTGATTCTTGGATACCATTTGTTATGGTTTCTAAGTGTATTAATAGGGACTGTGGAATCTCATATCTTATGTGACAGACAATCAAATGGTGCATCAATTGACCCCCTTACTCAACTTAGATTGGGTTAAAATTTGGTACACACAATGTTGACATGTCCAGTGAACTCTCCACCAAATTTCAGCTCAAAATATCTACGTTTGGTCAGTCAACTGGTCTCCTACTTTTTTGTCATGTAATAGATTGTTCAAAACTTCAAATTTCCTATGGTTTTTCAAGTGCCTAAGCATCTCTATTGCTCTAGTGATTTGAGGCCCTATCACACATATTTTGTATAGTTTAGATTCTAGAATGTTGGTAGTTCAAATATCATCAAAAAATAGTAAGCAACCATGGTTATAAGCATTCCTAAATTCACGCTACAACTTAACACATATATTAACAATTTAAAATATTTTCTAAGTACTAGACATTTGCATGTAACTAGGCATCTTGGCATGGACACAAAATTGTGCATACAAAGGCTTAAGGGTTGGGGTTTATATCTTCTTATAGCTTCTGGTGTGAGGTTTAAAATGCATCAAATTTTAGTCCAAATGGATGTCCTTAGCCACTTCAAATGATGCCTTAAAAATGCTTCCTAGAACTATCTCCTGCTGAAACTGTTAAAATAGTAAGCAACCAGTCAACTTCAAGACTCTATAAAACGTGGTTAGGATCTCAATTTTCATTTTCTATCACTTGGAGATTGAAATACACATGATAAGGAAGAAGATGAGTGGTTGTACCTCAAGAATGGATCTTGGATGGCTTGGGAATCACTCCATTAAAGATCCGACCAACATAGTTTTTCTGCAAATTTTCTGCTGCAACAGTATCCAAAAGCACCTTTTTGTGGTCGTCTTATGTCAAATGGATGGAAACTTCGACTAATGTCTTGTGCAATGTTGTAGAGGATAGTAAGGACTTTCCAAAAAGCCCTAGATCCTTAAAAACGGATACAGATTGAGGGAGAAATGAACTCTGGAATATGGGTTGCAGAAGCTAAAAAATGAGATTTTTGCTCAAGATGATGGTTTTGTTGCATGTATGAGGCTCCCTTGCATGGCAAATGGGTTGCCATATGGCACATGAGTTGCCATGCAAGGTGACTTGATGGCTAACATCACACCCTTGCTCAAAAACTCTGATGGATAGCTCAAAAGCAGGCATCAAAACCATGGATTGCCATGGTTTTTCGCTAAAATTTCTCAAAAAACAAATGAGGGAAAATCGAGCTGCAAAAGGGGGAAAAAGAAGGGGCCAAGCGCTAAGCCAGCTAGGCGATCGAGCTGGCCCATGTGCCAAGCCCGGGCGCTAAGTGCCCAGGCCGTTCGCCCTGGCCCGAACCTGCACAGGCCATCGAACTTGTGCCCATGTGCACCCAGATGGGCCATTCAGCCTGTGCGATTTTTGGCCCACAAGGTCCTGGGCCGACCTAAGCCCTGCGCCTAGGTTTACCTAGGCCCCCACCCCTTTTTTGTGTATTATTCCTTTTGTATATACATATATACATACATATACTCAAAATTTCATTTTTTTCGTCATTATTATTATAATTATTTGATTTATATTGCTCTTCAAAATTTTTAATGATACACAATTTTTGTCATTTATACAATTATTTTCTAAAAATTGAATAATCCACCCAAAAATT
>JAJIYU010011586.1:0-15263 GCA_030144865.1 Tinospora cordifolia
GTGAGAAGTTCTTGGTTTGGGGATTCTTCTTGGGTGATTGTCTTGGTGTTTGAGCATTGGGAGCTATTGCTTCAACTTTGGGGGAAACTACATATCAAGGTGGAAGTGATTTCTCTTATACCCTTTTTCTTATTCAAAGTTCTAGCATGTTCATTGGTTGTTTGATTTTTGAAAAAATGAATAATTTCAATTTAAGCATGCTAAAATATTTTTCAGTTTTAGATTTGATTCATATTTTAATTTATGCATGCATATTAATCATGTCATGCCTAGTATCATGTGTAGGTTTTATTTCAATATGTGATGCATGATTTTGAGTGTTCCATGCTTGAATTTTCAGTTTGAGTATATGCTGAATTTATTTACTTTAGTCTCATGTTCTGAAACTTATTTTATGATTCTAGAATATGTGATTTAACAAAGATGATGGTGACAATAACCACGTTCCTTCATAGCACACATGTGGGGTGCTATGGATGTTCTTTTCATATGGTTAGTCCATATGGTTTTTACCTAAGTGCTTGGTTGGTGAGTAAGCTCCCTTGAAGTCCAAAAGTCCAATGAAATTGGCTATGTGATGCCACATTTCACTCTAAGGAGGCACTTAGTAAAGAACATCAAGGGCTTCAAAAACCCTTTTGGTCTAAATCACAACTTTAAACAATTTGTTATTTGAAACGCCTAATGTATGCAAGCGTTTGAATTATGGATGTGTTATTGTTTTTAGTTTGAAAAATGGTTGTTTGATAAAGATCCACTGAGCTATGTGCTCACCTTTTCCTCTTTTATTTTTCAAGAAATTAAATTATGAAGGCTATGGAAATTAGATAGTTTTGATTTAACAAGTTTCTACTTTCTTAAAAGTTTCCTTTCAATGTAAGGGCATGTTGCCCAATTTTGAAATAAGACTTCCACTGAAAATTGATTTTAATTTTGAGTTTATGAATCTCTTTTGATAAATAATGTAATGGTTTATTCTTGAACTAGAAAGCTATGTACTTTCTTCTTTTATTAATAAAGAAGTTGAATTTTTCTTTACGTTTAATTGCCTTGATTTTATTATATGTGAATTTGTACTATTGAATTTACTCTAAGGCAAGTGGTATTGAAAAATAAAAAGTCAAGTGTGTGTCACTTGTAAAGTAACACCGGCCCGACCCGCCAATTGGTTAAGTCCACCGTCAAAATATTGGTGGGTGTCCAAAACTCAAGGAATGTTGGGGTTGGGGTGTTACAGTCTCCTATTGCATAGGGTTCTTCTAGCTTACTAACTTGGTCTGTGGATCACATTGGCATGAAATGAGCCACTTAGAAACGATTCACAATTGCCAAAATAGTGTATTCTCCTTTTTGGTTCCTAGGCAAACCACTAATGAAGTCCATGGCGATGATGTCATCCCACTTCTATTTAGGAGTAGGGAGTGGTTGTAACATTTCAAAGAGTTTTTGGTGTTCTAATTTTCCATATTGATAGGTTAAGCATTTGGAAAGATGCTTGGTCGTGTCTCTCTTCATTTCTTTCCACCATTAAGTTTTTTTCAGGTTTTGGTACATCTTGTCCCCGTCTAGATGCATCATGTACTCAATTTTATGATCCTCATTTAATATGATATGCTCACTTTGTCCATAGATCCTTTCCTCGAGTCTTAGGTGTTCTCAGCATCTAACTTGAAGTTAGTATGTTTTTCTTGTATAACTCCTTCGATTATGCCTACAAGCTACTTGTCTTGCTTTTATTCTTCCTTGATCTGATGTAGTAGATCTAGTTGGCAAGACATGCTATAAAGGTAGGTCTGGTTGTCATTCAAGGTTACACCCAACCTAAAATCTTCGATCAACTAGTACATCTAGCCCTTTTCTTCATGTTGTTTGTTGAACTTTCTACTCAAGGCATCGACCACTACATTAGCCTTCCCCGGATAGTAGTGTAATTCAAACTCATAGTCCTTAAGGAACTCCACCCATCATCGTTGCCTAAGGTTCAATCTTTTTGGATGTAAATGTACTTCAAGCTTTTATGATCTAAAAATAGATCAAATTTCTCACCATAGATATAGTGTCTCCAAATCTTCAGGAAAAATACAATGGTTGCTAACTCTAGCCTGTGAGTAGGGTAATTCTTCTCATGAACCTTCAATTGTCACGAGGCATAAGTAACTACTTGTCTTCTTTGCATCAATACTGCTCCTATCCATTTAGTGAAGCATCTTTATAAAGGGTAAAGGTAACACTAAGGGTAGGAGTGACTAGGACATGGGTCGTAGTTAATCTCTTATTCAGTTCTTGGAATGATTGTTCATACTCCTCATCCCTATCGAACTTAACTCCCTTCCTGGCCAACTTGGTCATAGGTTTTACTAGTTAGAAGAAATCTTTGATGAACCTTTTGTACTATCCAGCCAGGCCTAAGAAACTCTTAATCTTTGTAACTATCTTTGGTTTCTTCCAATCCATGACAGCTTCCATCTTCCTCAGGTCTACAAAGATGCCTTCTATTGATACTACATAACCAAAAAACTTTACCGTCTTCGTCCAGAATTCACATATGCTAAACTTGGCATATAATTGATGCATTCTGAGGGTCTCCAACAATATCTGTAGGTGTTCTAAGTGTTCAACTTCTAACTTAGAGTAAATTAGGATGTCATCTATGAATACCACCACAAACTGGTTAAGTTATTGTATAAACACTCGGTTCATTAAATCCATGAATGTTGTTGGGGCATTTGTCAAACTAAATGGCATCACGGTGAACTCAAAATGTCCATATCCTGTTCTAAAGTTTGTCTTTGTGAATATCAAACTCTCTGATTCTCAACTGGTGATATCTTGACCTAAGATCAATCAATCTTTGAAAAATGAGTGGTTCATCTCAATTGATCAAATAGGTCATCAATCTGTGGCAAAGGATATTTATTCTTCAATATAGCTTGGTTTAGCTTCCGATAATTGACACAAAGTCTTTTTCTTCCTTACAAATAGTATAGGAGCTCCCCAGGATGATTCACTCAACTTGATGAATCCTTTCCCCCTGAGCTCTTCTAGTTGAGACTTCAACTCGATCAATTCTACTGGAGCTATTCTGTAAGGGGGTATGGCTGTAGGGTTGGCTCTAAAGTGAAGTTTAATCTTGCACTCTAATTTTCTAGCAGGTGGTAGTCTAGGTAAGTCGTCTAGGAACACATCCCCGTACTCACTAACCATTGCTAGGTCTTGGATTCTCTTTAGTTCAACAAGTTCTTATTCAAAGAGTTCCTCGAACTCATTCTTCTACCTTAAGTAGTTCATCATGGCTAAGGTTAGACTTCTTGGTAGTCTCTACATATCCCCATTGATTCTATAGGTTTCCTCTGAAGGAAGGGTAATGATTACTTGTATCCTAAGATAATCTATCTGTGTTTGGTACTAGTCTAACCAATCTATACCCAAGATTACATCATAGCCATAAAAAGGTAAGGTACATAGGTCAACTGTTATGAGTATATCCCTGAATCTTAGGTTACAACTACACATTTTTTTTAAGTCACAGTGGTCCCTATTGGTGTGCACACATCAAAGTTATTGGTAGAGCTTTTATCACAAGTTGTAACCTATCAGCTAGTCTTTAGAGATAAAAGACATAGAGGCTCCTGAGTCAAACAATAGTCTCATAGCAACGTTAAATAATGGGAATGTACCTTATACTGCAAGGACTTGGTCCTCCTGAGTCTCAATAGCAAACATTCTGACCTAGTTCTTACCACGGCCCTGGTTCTGCCCCTGATTGGCGTTATGTTGTTTTTGCCTAGCTTGCGGACAACCCTTCTAACATCCTCCCTGAGTGTTCCGATGTTGCTAAGGAGCATGAGATGGTGCACTTGGACAATTTCTTGCTATATGGCCTCTTTGCCTGCACACGTAGCACAACCCTTGTTTCTTTGCTTGCTCCCTTGGTTCATCTTTGCTCTGCCCCTGTCTCTGTTGTGCATTCCCACCATTCTTACTTTTCTTTTGAGCCCCTTGATCTCTTTAATTCTTGGGCCTCTTATTCTTCCTCGACAACCTTTGTTCTAGGTTGAGCTCTTATTCTAGAGTCAGGGGCTTTTCTAAGATGTCACTACTAGACGTGGCAACTCGGGTAGCTTATCTCTTAGATCTAGCCATTATCTCCAATTCAAAAGCCATTTCATTATCCGATAAGGTATCACAATGAAATATCTAAGAGAATCATAATCTGGGGCATGCAACCCGTCTTCTCTTATCTTTGGGATACAAAATGTTTTTCCATACTTGAGAATATAATTGTTTCGTCCATATTCGTTCATCGAGTTTGCATTTCCAAGCTATTCATTTTGTTTGAACTGTCATGACTCTAGATTCATGTCTCTAGGTTCTCGATTTGTTTGGTGGCCTATTAGTTTATGCTTCTAGATTACTTTTGTTCTTGGGTATAGGATTTGGTTTCATGACATATATATAAACAAATCAAGCATGTTTTTCAAACAATCATACAATGAAGCAGTTACACGCTAGCATAGCAAAATTCTAGGCTTCCATCTAAGCTTTCAGGTTCAAGTGTCTCATACCACTCTACCCTTTCTACTTAAACTTTCACTCAGAAAATTGCCACACCTAAACAATTTTGCAAATGTCTCGATAACTAAGGTTTCCCAAGCCCACTATATTTGACCGTCCCATACCAGCCAAGCATAGGGAAACAAGCCCTTCCAAAGTTATCAATCATTCACCAAACATGGTCCATCATTTTTCAAGTCCAGGCTTCCTCTATACCCCTGAATTCCTATGCATCCCATACTATATAGAAACCAAAGAGACAAAATCTTCTCGATCTCATGTCCTAACCAAACAATGATTCTTTTCTCACACATATTTAGTTTCTAACCTATATCCTAAAGTTTTATGCTTTTGATCCACTATTCCACCATGTTTTTACCAATGGTCATTCCCCTAGACCCAAGGTTTCAATCTGCTTGACTCACAACCTATGTCGAAAAAGAGCCAAAAGATACCACTTTTGCATATTTTTCGACTTCTAATCAACTTTTTGCCCTAATTTTTCACTTTTTAATTTTTTTATAAATAAAGTAAGGGTATTCTTCAACTTAGACTACTCGCATAAGCTGGTGGACAACCTCCAGATCTGGTAGCGAGACCAAAGTCTGCTTAGCAACCATGCATTCTAGGGCGGAATAACCCACCTCCCTTTCAAAGTTTAGCTTTACTCCGAATAATGTTTATCCACCATCAACTCAGTTTGTAGTATTTTTATGCAAACAAAACATTTCAAAACATATATTTCTTTCTTGAAAACACTTTCTAAAACATTTTTCAGTTTTCAAAATAGAAGGTAGGGCATTCTAAGTTCCAATCGGTCAAACCTAATTGAGTTATATTTCCTAAGTCTAATACCACCATATGTATAAGACTAACTTTCTAATTCTAGTCCAACAACACATATTTAGGCTCAACTTTCTATTTCTAACCCAGTGTTTCTAATAACTGAGCTCTGATATCACACTTGGTATCAGATTAAACTTTCTAATTTTTGGCCCAACAACTAATGTTTAGGCTCTGATACCACACTTGTAACACCACAACACCCAAGACTTGATTGTCTAGCTAATCATAAGGTGGGTCAGGCCATGTTACGTTACAAGTACACAACTTGCATCACATTCTATTTCAATTATCCTAAATTCTTATTAATTCATAATGAGCACACAACCCATACAATTTAATCTTTAATTTAATAAGACTATCACAAGGGAATAAAAGAAATGTTCCAATCTTTATATGTTCAAAAAAGAAATACATATTTGAAATTCAAATAATAAAAGAGTATATAGCTCAAATTAAAAACTAAAATTTAGCAGAAGTCTTAATTTAAATAGTCAAAGTTTTGCCAACATGGCCTTACATATAAACTTTCCAAATTTAAAATCCTATCAAGTACCCAGTTGTCTTCATGATTCAATTTCCCGAAAAATAAGAGGGGAAGGGGTAAGCATATAGACCGGTGGATCATTTCACAAATAACTAAGTTACTAATTCAGATCAAAAGCATATCCAAATTTAAACACTTGTAAACAATTAGGCGATTCAAACAACATCTTTGGTTATTGTTGACATTAAGACTGAAAGAGGTTCTAGTCCCTTGATGTTCTTATCAAAATATTCCACTCTTTGATGGAAAGACAATTCATCTTTTCATGTTCCATTGAAATAAGGATCTCATGTCCAAAGTCTAAGTACTTTGGGTTATACATATCCACACATAGTGATGAGCCCCACATACACTTAATATATGTTAATAATACCCTTAGCATCACTTAAATTGTTGTGACAATATGTGGTTCATAACTTCAAAGTCATAAAATTAATTCTCCCATATTCTTGAATTAAAAAATAGAATAGTAAAATTAAGAATAAAATATTCAAAAAGCATGAAAACAACTCATAGCATGCTTTATAATTCAAATAAAACCAAATCATGAAAACTAGGCATGGCATGATATCATGAATGCTTAAAACATGCATACATGATAATCAAAATCTAAATAATGATAAAAAATGTATAAAACTAAAAATAAACATGCTAAACTTAAAATAAAAGGTGCATGAACATGCTAGAAATTCAAACTAGTAAAGCGGAAGTGTAAAAAATTTCATCCACCGTTTGAAACTTTTTTCTCAAAATTTTAGCGGATGTTCCTTTCTTCGACACTTTTAGCAATTCAAAGGTAACTCAACAAACACTCACTCAAACACTCAAGAATACTTCAAGATCACGTAAGAACAAAAGGGTTTCCCAGAAAAAGGCTAGAACAAGCTTAGAGGGAAGTGTTAACTCTTTGCTTAGGGATGAGAAGAATGAGAGCACTAAGGGGGTTTATATAGATTTTTAATAGCAAGGATGGACGATTTAGCATGTGCTGACAAAGTACCTTTCCTTCACAGACTAGAGGATAGTTTTACATGGTTTCGGCAAGTATGTCTTTCCAATAATCCAAGGTCAGCATGGTTTGGCAAGTGTGCTAAATGTGGTTCCATTTCATGTATGTGTACAAGATATGATTCTCATTTGGTTTCCTAATTATGTGTGAGCACAAAAAGGATTTAGAATATTTACTAATCTTTCTTTGGACATTAATCTAGGTGTGATATTGTGAGCAAGGCAACTTTGTAATATGTTTTGGTAAATAATTCCTTTTCTTGTACACAGCAAACCAACAAGATTTGGCAACCTTGTATTTTGAATTAGGAACTTCTAATCTTGTTCCTTGGGTATTTAGAAACATTTTTCAGCAACTTCTATTCTTGAATTAGAAGCTTCTAATCTTGTTCTTAAGGTGTTTAAAAATATTTTTGGGTCTACATGAATTTAAAATAAATTTATATCTCTCATTTGGCCAAGATTTTGGGCCCTTAGTACGCACTTTTGGGTTCACATAATTTTAATAAAAATTCATAACTTTTGATTGGTTGGGTTTTTTTTCTAATTTAGATTCCCTTAAGGCACACCAAGTAAATGAAGTCTTAATTGAGCAAATGAAATGAATTTTGGATGCCTAAACCATTTGAGATGTTTACTTCATTTCATTTCGTTCCTTTTTCTTAAATTTCACTCACCTGAGAGGTTTTTGAGCAAATTTAAACTTGTTGATTGATCGTAGAAGTAAACTGCACTTCACTTATCATTTCATTTCATTTAGTACAAAATTTAAGGGTATTGCATTGATGCATACCAAGTAAATAAACTCTAAATTTTGCAAATGAATTAAATTTTGGTCATTTATCATTTCATTTCATTTAGTACAAAATTTCAAGGTATTAAACCTACCCTCCTTAAAGGAATTTTTGTCCTCGAATTTTGTATATATTCATGAGTTCCTAGCAAACATGTGGGTACTCGGTCTTCATTTTATTTTTCAACTCCCAAGTAGCTTCCTCCATCTCGTGATGCTTCCACATTACCTTAACTAAGGGGATAGCCTTAGTTCTCATGCTCTTCACCTTGTGATCAAGGATTCTATTTGTCGCTTCTTCATAAGTGGCATCATCTTGTTCACTTATTCATAGTGGATGATGTGTGAAAGATTTGGTTCATACTTTCTTAGCATCGACACGTGAAACACGTTATGAGCTAAGGTCAATCGATTTGGCAGATCCAACTCCTAAGCACTTCTCCCAATTCTTCTAAGTATTTCAAAGGGTTCAACAAATCTGGCTGATTACTTCCCTTTGAATCCAAACCTCTTGATACCCTTCTAATGACTGATTCTTAGAAATACTTTGTCACCTACTTGAAACTATAGGGGTCTCCTTCTCTTATCAGCATAGCTCTTCTAACGACTCTAAGCTACAACCAGTCTCCTCTATATTAATTTCGCTTGGTTGTTTATTTCTTCCACCAAGTCTAGCCCAATTAGTACATAATCTTTAAGTTTAGCCCAACAGGTTGGTGATCTATAGGGCCTTCCATAAAGAGCCTCATATGGACCTATCTCAATACTTGCCTAATAACTATTGTTATAGGTAAACTTTATTATTTGCAAGTACTTGCTTCAGTTTCTTTTAAATTCGAGGACACAAGACCTTAACATGTCCTTTAAGGTTTGGATAACTCTCTCAGATTGCCCATTTGTCTGATGGTGAAATGCAGTGCTTATGGTGAGTTCAGTGCCCAACTCCTTTTGTAGACTCTGCCAGAACTAAGAAGTGAAGCAAGAGTCTTTATCAAATACAATCATCTAGGACACAACATGCAACCTTACTATTTCCTTGGCATACAGTTCTCCCAGCTTATTGATTTTGTATGTGCATCTGAATGGCAAGAAATGAGCCATTTAGTGAGACGGTCCACAATCACCCAAATAGTTTCTTCTCCTTTCTAGTTACTGGGCAAACCACTGACAAAATTCATGGCAATGTTATCCCACTTCCAATCAAGGATAGGGAGTGGTTTTTACATTCTAGAGGGTTTTCAATGTTCCGTTTTTACTTGTTGACAAGTTAAGTACTTAGAGACATGCTTAGCCATGTCCCTCTTCATTCCTCTCCACCAATAAGTCTTTCTAAGGTTCTAGTACATCTTATCTCCACTTAGATGTATTGTATACTTGGTTTGATGAGCCTCATCCATCATGGTCTGCTTACTTTGTCCATTATGAGATACACAGATCATCTCCCTAAGCCTTAGGATATTTTCAGCATCCATCCTAAAATCAATATGCTTACTCTATGCAACTCCTTCTATTAGGCTTACAAGCCATATGTCTTACCTCTATTCCTCCCAAAATTTGATGTAGTAGATTCGGTTGGCAAGGCATGTTGTAAAGGTGGGCTTGTTTGTCATTCAAGGTTACACTCAACCTAAAGTCTTTGATCAACTGCTACATTTGGCCTTTCCTTTCTCTTATTTGTTGAACTTCACTCAAGGCATCAGCCACCACATTGGCATTCTCCGTTGCTTAAGGTTCAACTCCTTCTAAGTGTCGATGTACGTCAACCTTTTGTGATCTAAAAATAGAGCAAATTTCTCACTATAAAGGTAGTGTCTCCAAATCTTTAGGGCAAATACAATAGCTACTAGCTTTAGGTCATGAGCAGGGTAATTCTTCTCATGGACCTTCAATTGTCATGAAGCATAAACGACTACTTGCTTCTCTTCCATCAAGACTGCTCCCAGTCCACTTAGTAATGCATAGTAGAGAGGGTATAGGTAACATTATAGGTTGGAGTGACTAGGACAAGGGTCATAGTCAATCTCTTTTTTCGTTTTAGGAATAATTGTTCACACTTCTCATCCCAATCAAACTTAACTTCGTTCCTAGTTAGTTTGGTCATAGGTTATGCTAGTAAGAAAAAATCTTGGATGAACCTTCTGTTGTATCTAGCCAAGCCTAAGAAACTCCTGTTCTATGTAACTGTGTTCGATTGTTTCTAGTCCATGACTGCTTCCACCTTCTCTGATATTTAGATATGTCTTTTGTTGATACTATGTGACCAAGGAAATTGACCATCTTCATCCATCATTCACACTTGCAGAACTTGGCATGTAATTGATGCCTTCTGAGGGTTTCCAGCATTATCTACAATTCTTCTAAGTGTTCAACCTTTGACTTGAAGTAGATTAGGATATCATCTATGAATACCATCACAAATTGGTTAAGATATTGCTAAACACTCAATTCATCAAGTCCATGAATGTTGTTGGGGCATTATTTAAACCAAAAGGCATCATGGTGAACACGAAGTGTCCATATCTTGTTTTGAAGGCCATTTTGTGTATATCAGACTCCCTAATTCTCAGTTGGTGATATCGTGACCTAAGATCAATATTTGAGAAATGAGTGGCTCTTTTCAATTGATCAAATAGGTCATTAATCCTTGGAAAAAGACATTTATTCTTCATTGTAGCTTTGTTCAACTTCTAATAGTTGAAATAAAGTCTCATGGAACCATCTTTCTTCTTGACAAAATGTACGGGAGCCCCCCAGGGTGATTCATTTGGCCTAATGAAACATTTCTCCCTGAGCTCTTCTAGTTGAGACTTCAATTCGATTAGTTCCATTGGAGCAATGGTATATGGAGTTATGCTTATAGGGTTGGTTCTAGTGTGAAGTTCAATCTTGAACTCTAATTCTCTAACAAGTGGTAGTCCGGGTAAGTCATCTAGGAACAAATCCTCGTATTTACTACCTACTGCTAAGTCTTCTGTTCTTTTTAGTTCAACAAGTTCTTCTTCAGTGAGTTCCTTAAACTCACCTTAAACTCATTCTTCTGCCTTAAACAGTTCATCATGGCTACGATTTGACTCCTCGGTAGTCTCTACATATCCCCATTGATTCTATAAGTTTCCCTAGAAGGTAGAGTTATGGTCACTCGTCTCTTAGGACAATCTATCTGTGCTTAGTACTGGTTTAACCAAGCCATCCCCCTAATTACATCATAGCCATAAAAAAGTAGAGTACATAGATCAACTATCATGAGTTTATCCATGAACCTTAGGTCACAACTACACATTCTTTTTGAAGTCACAGTGGACCCTATTGGTGTGGACACATTCAAAATTATGGGTAGTGTTTTTGTCACAAGTTGTAACCTATCAGCTAGTTCTTCAAAGATAAAAGACTTAGAGGCACCCGAGTCAACCAATAGTCTCACAGTAAAATTAAACAAAAGAAATGTACCTTCAATTGCAAGGAACTGGTCTTCCTGGGCCTCAACATCGAACATTCTAGCCTGGTTATATCCCCAACCCTGATTATGCCCTTGATTGGCATTCTCCTGCCATTGCCTCCCCAAAGGACGACCGTTCTAACCTCCCCCCTATGGTGTTTCTTGTTGAGGAGCCTGAGCAAGTGTAGTAGAGCAATTCCTAGCAAGATAACCCTTCTACCTGCACAAATAACACTACCCTTGCTTCTTGGCTTATTCCTTAGACCCATCTTTGGTCAGCCCCTATTTTTTGGTGCTTTTGCACCATTCTTGCTTTATTTGAGACTGTGATCTTTTTACTTCCGGGCCTTTTGTTATTTACCCTTATTCGTTGTTTAAGGTTGAGCTCTTGTTCCAGGGTTAATGTTTTTTTTTTCCAAGACATCTTTATATGTCTTTAAGCCCATAGTCTTTACTATCTTTCAGATCTCCATCTTGAGGCCATAAGCAAAATGATTGGCGTTCATTCTCTCCTCCCTAATTAGAACTAGTAGGAATTTGGACAGTTTAGTGAACTTTTTTTCATACTCAGCTATAATCATCTCTCTCTGGTTCAACCAGATGAAATTTTCATGTAGCTTGCTCAAGGTTGCTTCCAAAAAGAACTTTTTATAAAAGATCTCTGTGAATTTTTTCCAACTCATATCATCAACATCCGTATTTGGGTTCATCCTTATCATATGTCACCAAGTTCTAGTTGGTTCCTTGAAGTGGTTTGTGGCCAGTGCCACCCTTCTTGACCCAATGTAACAACCCGAGCCCACTATGTACCGATATTGTCCCCACCTTAGCCACCACTGACTGGGTGTAGGGTTTTGTTATTGGCAGAACTTAAACCTAAGTCTCCCAAAATTGCTCAGCACAATAAGGCACCCCCAAATGCACATTTAGCCCAAGAATTCCCCTCGAGTTGGACTGATGTGGAATATTAAAATCCATCTCCCTTGGGAGCAATCTTGTTATCAAGATTCACACCATCGGTACACATTGAGCGGCTCTGATATTATTTGTAACAACTTGGGCCCACTATGTGCCGATATTGTCTCTACGTTGACCACTACTAATTGGGTGTAGGATTTTGTTCTTGGTAAGACTCAAACCTGATTCTCCCAAAAGTGTTCGGCATTAGTAAGGCTTGCAATTGCACATTTAGCCCAGGAATCCCCTTGGAGTTGAACTGATGTGGGATATTACAATCCACCTCCCTAGGAAGCAATCTTGTCCTCAAGATTCATACCTTTGGTACACACAAATCAGCTTTGATACCATTTGTAACAACCCAAGCCCACTACGTACTGATATTGTCCCCACCTTAGCCACCATTGACTGGGTGTAAAGTTTTGTTCTTTGAAAGACTTGAGCCTGAATCTCCCAAAAGCTTTCGGCATAATGAGACACCCTTGAATGCACATTAAGCCCAAGAATCCTCTTAGAGTCCGACTAATGTGGGATATTACAATCCACCCCCCTTGGAAGGGATCTAATCATTGAGATTCACACCTCCAGTAGACACAAAGCGGCTCTGATACCATTTGTAACCACACGAGCTCACTACGTACTGATATTATCCCGACCTTGGCCACCATTAACAGGGTGTAGCTCAAACTTGCGTATCCCAAAAGTGTTCAAGAATAGTAAGGCTCACAATTGTTCATTTAGCCCAAGGATCGCTTTAGTGTCCGACTGATGTGAGATATTACAATCCACCCCCTTGGAGCAATTTTGTCCTTAGGACTCACATCTCCGTCATACTTGGAGCGATCCTGATACCATATATAACAACTCAAGCCCACTACATACCAATATTGTCCCCACCTTGCCCACCACTGACTAGGTATAAGGTTTTGTTCTTAGCAAGACTCAAACCTGAGTATCCCAAAAGTGTTCGGCACTAATAAGGCTTGCAATTGCTTATTTAGCCCAGGCATCGTTCTATTATCGAACCGATATGGGATATCACAATCCACCCCCTTGGGAGTAGTCATATCCTCATGATTCAAACCTTCATCACATAGTAACTCTGATACCATTTGTAAAAACCTGGGCCCACTATGTACCAATATTGTCCCCACCTTAGTCACTATTAACTAGGTGTAGGGTTTTGTTCTTGGCAAGACTCAAACCTGAGTCTCCCAAGAGGTTTGGGCTTGCAATTGCTCATTTAGCCCAAGCATTGCTCTAGTGTTGTATCGATGTGGGATATTACACCCAATTACTTCAACACATTTAGGTGTTCTTGCATCTCTTGGTATCAGTGGTCCACCATGATAAAGTCAGTTGTACCTTTAAAATGTGGAGGGTAGAGCTTCTATAGCTCCATCAACATCTTCCTCTATTTTTCATCATCCTGATCCTTGTGAGCCATTTAACGTTCCGGAGCTTGGGCCATTGGTGCTAGCTACTGAACCTAGATAGGTTCAGGCACTTGAGGCTGAGGTATTGCCTGAGGGAGTATTTGGGATAGAGCCCTCATCATTGATCTATAACCCTTTGAGCAACTTTATTCATCATATTCTTTGTTCGAGCCTCCATACCAATAGGTATTTCCTGATCCCTCTTCTCTGTCTTGTCAAAAGTAGTGGATCAAGTAACATATCTTCTTGTTCCAACCATTGCCTATAAATTCAACATTCATACTATAAAGACTCTAGATTCATGTCTCTAGGTTCTCGATTTGTTAAATGGCCTAACAGTTTATGCTTCTAAGTTCTTTTTGTTCTTGGGTATAGGATTTGGTTCCATATGACATACATATAACAAATCAAGCATGTTTTTCACATAGTCATACAATCATACAAGTTCACGCTAGCATAGAAAAATTCTAGGCTTCCATCTAAGCTTCTAGGTTCAAGTCTCCCATACCACTCTACCCCTCCCACTTAGACTTTTACTTAGAAAATTGTCGCACACAAACAATTTTGTAGATTTCTTGATAACTAAGGTTTCTTGAGCCACTGTACCTAACCATCCCATACAAGCCAAGCATAGAGAAACAAGTTCTGTCAAAATTACTAATCATTCATCACACATGGTCCGCCATTCTTCGAGCCCAGGCTTCCTACATAACCTCAAATTTTTATGCGTCCCACACTATATAGAAACCAAAGTTATAGAATCTTCTCGATCTCGTGTCTTAACCAAGCAAGTATTATGTTTTCATAGATTTTTAGTTTCTAACCAATGTCCTAATGTTTTATGCTTCTGATCCACTGTTCCACCCATGTTTCTACCTAAGGTCACTTTCCTAGACCCAAGGTTTCAATTTTGTCGACTTACAACCTCTATCTAACCAAGACACCAACTTTTGCATCTTTTTGACTTCTAATTAGTTTCTTGTCCTAATTTTTCACCTTCTAATTTTTTTATAGAAAGTAAGGGTGTTCTTCAACTCAAACCACTTGTGTACAAGCTGGTGGGACAACCTCGATACTGAGCGGCAAGTCCGAAGTCTACTTAGTAAGTGCGCTTTTTCAGGTAGGATAATCCACCTCCCTTTCAACATTTAGCTTTACTGGGGATAATGCTTACCCACTATTAGCTCAACTTGTAATCTTTGTATCCAAGCAAAACATTTCAAAGCATATCTTTCCTTTTCGAAAACACTTTCCAATATGGTTTCAAATTCAACATTGAATGTAAGGCATTCTAATTCAACTCAAAGCACAGGTCAAACCTAATTAAGTTAATATTTTCTAAATAAAATACCACCATCACTATAAGATTAAACTTTCTAATTTTAGCGCGACAACATATGTTTAGGCTTGACTTTCTATTTCTAGCCCAAAACCTCCAAAGCCTAGGTGTAACACCCCAACCCCCGTATCATTAAGCATTGGACGCATCCACCATTTTTCTTCCTTGACGGTGGACTAAACCAAACGGCGGGCCGGGCCGATGTTACATTACAAGCGACGCACACTTGACTTTCTATATCAGTCATTTCATGCCTTGATCATATTTAACCACACATAACTTAAAATTAAGAATTTAATAAGGCAATAGTATAAGAAATAACTGAAATTCACAAACTCAATTAATTAAAT
>JAJIYU010011587.1:0-15213 GCA_030144865.1 Tinospora cordifolia
ATTTTCAGATAATAAATTATGTAATTATACACTAATATTCACATAATATTTGATTTATTTTTAATAAATATATTTTATTTAATTATATGCATTTTTTCTATGTACATATCCCCAAAATATGTAGTATTCACATTTTTTGTGCTAATATACACTTTATTCATACCCATATTAACCTATATGTGTATTTATATTTTATTTTTTATTTATTTATTTTACTAAACCTTAATTTTTTTATTTAATTATCAAATTAAATAAAGGTAGTGTCTCCATATCTTTAGGGCAAACACGATGGCCGCTAATTCAAGGATAATTCTTCTCATGGACCTTCAGTTGTCGCGAAGAATAAGCGACTACTTGTCTTTCCTGCATCAACACTGCTCCAAGTCCACTCAACGAAGCATCAGTATAGAGGGTATAGGTAATACCATGGGTTGGAGTGACTAGGATAGGGGCCGTAGTCAATCTCTTTTTTAGTTCTTGGAATGATTGTTCACACTTCTCATTTCAATTGAACTTGATTCCCTTCCTGGTTAGCTTGGTCATTGGTTCTGCTAATTTGGAGAAATCTCGGATGAACCTTTTGTAGTATCCAGCTAGACCTAAGAAGCTCCTGATCTCTGTAACTGTCTTAGGTTGCTTCCAATTCATAACCGCTTCCACCTTCTCCGAATCTACAGAGATGCCTTCTGTCAACTCTACGTGGCCAGGAAGCTTGATCGTCTTCATCCAAAACTCGCACTTGCTGAACTTGGCATATAATTGATGCCTTCTGAATGTTTCCAACACTATCTGCAAGTGTTCTAAATGTTCAGCCTCTGACTTGGAGTAGATCAGAATGTCATCCACAAATACCACCACAAACCGGTCAAGGTACTGTCTAAACACTCGGTTCATCAAATCCATGAAAGCTACTGGGGCATTGGTCAAACCAAAGGGCATCATGGTGAACTCGAAGTGTCCATACCTTGTTCTAAAGGTCGTCTTATGAATATCAGACTCTCGATTCCTCAATTGATGATATCTCAACCTAAGATCAATTTTAGAGAAATGTGTGGCTCCTTGTAATTGATCGAATAGGTCGTCAATCCTTGGTAAAGGATATTTATTCTTTACAGTAGCTTGGTTCAACTTCCAGTAGTTGACACACAGTCTCAAGGAACCATCCTTCTTCTTTACAAACAACACTGGAGCTCCCCAAGGTGATTCACTTGGCCTGATGAAACATTTCTCCCTGAGCTCATCCAGTTGAGCTTTCAGCTCAATTAATTCTACTGGTGCCATTCTGTAAGGAGGTATGGCTATGGGGTTGGTTCCAGGGTGAAGTTCAATCTTGAACTCTAACTCTCTAGCGGGTGGTCGTCCCGGTAAGTAGTCTGGGAACACATCCCCGTACTCCCTTACTACTGCTAAGTCTTGAATCTTCTTCAAGTCTATTGGTTCTTCTTTTGTGAGCTCCTCGAACTCATTTGTTTTCCTTAGACAGCTTAACAAGGCTAGGGTTGGACTCCTTGGTAGTCTCCGCATATCTCCGTTGATTTTAAAGATTTCCCCAGAAGGTAGGGTTATGGTCACTCGTCTTTTGGGACAATCTATCTGGGCTTGGTACTGGTCTAACCAATCCAACCCCAATATCACATCATATCCATAAAAGGGTAAGGTACATAGGTTAAATATCAAAATTTTATCCCCAAACCTTAGGTCACAACTACACATTCTTTTAGAAGTCACGGTGGTCCCTATTAGTGTGGACACATTCAAAGTCACTGACATTGTTTTTGTCACAAGTTGTAACCTATCAACTAGTTCTACAGATATAAAGGATTTTGAGGCACCTGAGTCAAACAATAGTTTCACAGCAACGTTGAATAACAGGAACGTACCTTCTACTGTAGGGACCTGGTCTTCTTAGGCTTCAACCGCGAACACTCTAGCTTGGTTCTGCATTAGTTGACCCCTTTACCCAACTTGGATTGGGACAAAATTTGGTACACATGCCCATTTTTTATCAATCAATTGGTCTACTACATTCTCTGTTATGTAACAAAGTTTTCAATGATAAAGTTTTCTATGATTTTCAAGGGCCTAATTATCCCTATTACTCCATAGATTTGAGGTCCTATCTCACATGTTTTGTAAGGCTTAGATCTCAGAACATTAACAATTTAAGTCTCATCCCAAAATAGTAAGCAAACATGGCAATGATTTAAGTCTCATCCCTATTACTCAAATACATCCTACAACACGTAGCACATATATGCAATTCTAAAAAAATTTCGAAGTACTAGATTTTTATATGTAAGTGGGAATCTTTGCATGCATATAAAACTATGAATACAAAGGCTTAAGGTTTGGGGTTTATACCTCCTTGTAGCCTCAAATGCGAGGTTTAAAATGTTCCAAGTCTCGACTCAAATAGATGTTCCTAGCTACTTTAAATGTTGCCTCAGAGATGCTTCTAGGAATTGTTTTCTACTGGAACTGTTGTAACAATTAACAACAGTTCAACTTTCACACCTTGTAAAACATGTTTAAGACCTTGGTTTTTTATTTTCTAATCAATTGGAGATTGAAGTGCTCATAACAAGGAACAAAATGAGTGGTCTTACATTAAAAATGGACTTTAGATGGGTTAGGAACCAACCCCTTGAAGATTGGATCAACACAATTTTTGCAGTTTCTAGCCACCAGCTATGTTGAGTACCACACCTTCATGGTTGTTTTCCTCTCTAGTGGCCATGTTATTTGAGGAAGAGCTTGAATAGTGTCATAGAGGGAAGTAAGAGCTTTCAAAAGAGTATAATATTAGGAAAAATGGATTCAAGATAAAGGAAATGCAAGCTATTAAAGGAAGCTTGTTCAATTGGAAATTCTGCTCAAAAAATAGGTTTTGTTGCATGTTTGAGGCATTCTTGGATGGCGAAAAGGAGTACCACGTGGCCATTTACGTGGCTCATGAGTTGCCATGCAAGGTGCCTTATTGCCTTTGCCCATTGGCCTAGTCAGAAGGTTGATTGGATAACCAAAACAATGGCTTAAAACCATGGACTTTGTTGGTTTCTCATTACATTTTCTGTTGAAATTTCCAGAAAAACTGAAGGAAGAAGGAGAGGAAAGGGGGCTCAGCGCTGGGTTGGCGTGTGGGCCGCTAGTCGCTTGGGCCGGCCTAGCACCAGATTCGATCCGCATAGGCCACGTGGTCCGTACACCTGTCTTAGCCCACACAAGTCACTCGGCCCCTGCCCTTATGCGGCCCGTCCTGCACAAGATTGGGCAGTCCAGGCACATGAACCTGGATTACATAGATCCCCTTTTTTATTTTATTTATTTATTTATTACTTTTTTACACTTCCCTTTTCTCCATTTTTTCATATATATATATATATATATATAATTTTTATTTTTTCTCCTTTCTTAATATTAATATTAATATTATTTAATTTGTTTATTTTTTTATTCACTAATTTTCATCAAAATCTTTAATATTCCTCAATTTCATCATTGATACACTTTTTTCAAAGAAAATTGAATATTCTATCCAAAAATAGTATTTTTCTCCCAAAAATCCAATAATCACTTAAGAATTTTAGTTATCAATTTAAAAATTATATTTTCTCATAAAAAATACATTTTCACTATAATTAAGGTATTCTCTTCCCAAAATTATCTTTCTCAATTATTCTAATTTTTTTAATTAATGATTAAAAATTAGAGAAAATTCATGTATTTTTATTAAAAATTTTAGAAAAATACATAATAATGCATATATCGAACTTATTAATTCTGTGCATGAAAAATATGGGTTGTCACACTTTATTAATCTTTCTTTTGTAAATTTCATAATCATAGCATGTCACATTGTGGATATAAATGAAATACATCATGGATAAAATACCAATACAACATAATAATTAGTCAAGTAATCCAAGTCATTAATCACCTAATATAAAATAATTTACATGCTATCAATCATTACATACAAATGTATCTGATCATCATTCAATAGCATACATCGATGCATACTTTATTTAAATCAAGATAATAATTTAAAACTCAAAAATTGTCCATATGTCCAGATTTTTGGTGCCCTCGTGATTCGCGCTGCATTAGGATCTACTTAAGATGTGGTCCTAAATCATTAAATATTTTTCTTAGTAATATATGATAACTTTAATATTTTAAAACTCCATTTTTTTCTAACTTTATAATTTATTTTAATTTTTAATGTAATAGGACACTATCGCTATTTCCAATGCGCTATTTGTGCTGTTGCGCTAATTTCTACCTATTTTTTCTTCATAAAATTATCATAATTGATTTTTTATTGACCCATCCATGATTAATTTAATTCTTAAAAATTGAATTAAAACTATCATGCATATTTTGCATGATAGATGGGTAACAAAATCCTTTTTCTATGTGTATTAATGTTTTTAATAAAATTTTATTATTTTATAATTATTGTATTTTATTTTTCAGCATTTTAAAATTTTGATGTTTCTACCATGAATATTTTTATTTTTCTAGTTTTCAAAATTTTCAGTTATATCACATTTTAATGCTTTAATGACTTTATTTTCAAACAATAAGGCCATAACCTATAAATATAAATTTTTGTTTTTTTTGTCAATTTACTCTATTTTATTCAATTTCAAGATAATTAACATATCCATCTATCAACCTTATTTATTTTGTACCCTCCAATATATAAATATATATTTTTACTTTATAAGCTATTTTCTAACAAAATTCTCAGCCATCTAATTTTTCAAATATGTTTTCTTAATTTTATACTTTAATGCTATTTTTGCAATTATTTAATCTAAATCATATTTTGTTCTGTTTTGAGCAAATACATGTCTCCTAGTGCATGATTTTTATTTCTTACACAACTTTTATAAGAGACAACCCTTTATCCTAATTTGAATTTTTTCAACAACTAAATTTTCTGAAAATTTTTTTTTAATAATAAACATTTATAATATCATTTTTTTAATTAATTGAATTATACTATCAATTATATTATTTGTCTATATAGAATTTTTTTCTATGCCAAATAATTTGAAAAATTTCTCTTAATCATATTTTGAACTATTCTTCCATCCTAATTGATTTAGGCAATGTTGTTTATTTATTTTCACATAAAAATGACATAAACCATACCTATTTTTTCACAACATACATGAATAATCTACTTAGTCATGTAAATTAAAGCATATAAACAATAAAATTGTATGTTAATCATTAATAAATTAATTTTTATTTCATAAAGATATAGATCTAATGTATAAAAAAGTGGAAATAAACTAATAAAGAGTAGAGTGCAGAATGTTATACCCTATTTGCTTCCTTCGATTGTGCTTCCAATTTATCCAAATTTGTAAGGTTTCAAAAATCCAACCATTTTTGGATATGATATCCTAGCCGTCTTATAGATCTAGAAAGGAAAAAAAAACCTTGTGACAAATGCTTGAGAATGAAAAAAAGTGGGAAGCGGTAAAAAAATCCCAAATATGAAAAATTCACTTACTAGTTTTAGTTGATCCTGGGCAAGATCATCACTCTTGGGACAACACGTTCAAATTCAAGCACTTGTAAAATTTTAAGCATTTCAAACATTATTTTGTTTACAGTTATCGATTAGACTAAATGGGTTTCAAGGCCCTTGATGTTCTTATCAAAATACCTCATTGGAGTGAAAAGGCATTTCTTTGCCATATTCATTGGATTAGGGTTTCACCCATATTTCAAGTATTTTGGACTTGAACCATGTGTACTAATCACAAGTAAAGAATACCATAGTGACCATCATGTTCATTATGATAGTATGTGGTTCTAAATCTCAAAATCTTTCATTTAATCTCAAACTCATGAATCATAAATAAAATAGATTCAGCATGTTTAACACATAAACACATTCAAAGCATGAAAAAAAACACATAGCATGCATCATACTTTAAAATAAACCTAACCACGCATAATTTAAGCATGTCATGGTTTCATGATCAACTAACATGACATACATGCAAATCTAAAATATAAATCGTGTTCTTCAAACCTAACTATGCATACTAAACTAAAATCAAGCATACATGAATATGGTATAAAACTAAACAAGTAAAATGAAGGTTTTAAAAATCACTTCCACCTCAATTGCTAATTTTATTGAAATCCTTCAGAGTTTCCCCTTCGTTCCGACATCTAGCACTCAAAGAATACTCAAAAACACTCAAATACCAAAGCAGTCAAGAGTAGCTCAAGATTACTTAAGAACTAAAGGGTTGCCAAGAAGAGGGCTAGAGAAAGTCAAGAGGGACTAGTATGCTCTTGCTTTGAGACAAGGAAGAATGAGAGCATTAGGGGGTTTATATAGAGTTTCATGAGCACCTAGGGGATGGTTTGGGCAGCTCATAAGGATAATTTCTCCATAGACAAGAGGGGACGGTTTGCATGGTTTGGGCAAGTGTGTTCATGGTTTAGGCAAGTGGACAAGATATGGTTTCCATTTCATGTATGTGCACAAGATATTTGATTTCCTAATTATGTATGAACACAAAAAGGGTTTAGGTCACATGCTAAATCAATTTGAACATCCTATACAGATCAGATTTTGTGGTCATAGCAACTTTCCTAGTTGTCTCATTGCTTGGGTGTCACACATACATCACATGGAAACCTTTCCTTTTTGGAATCAAGGCTTGTGTACACTCTAGGGTCCATAGTATGATTTGTTGCTAAGGTTTGGGCAACATATCTAAATTTGACACACCAGCTTGGGGACCAATTGCTAATATGGTTTTGTGCTCACAAAATTAGTTGGGAATGTTTCTAATGTTATGTGTTACAAATCAGCAAGTGTAAATTCCCTAGACGTCTAGCTATTAGTGATCATTAAAATTTAGAAACTTCTAATTTGGTTACTAGGCTTGCTCATAAAGACTTTCTAATGTTGTTATCCTTATTTGTGGCGCACCAAGTGAGGGCATTCGTGGTTTTTCTTACATGATTTGTGATCTAATAGGATAAAGGAAGTTTCTAATGTGGGCAGATGAACATAACAGCTAAGGTTTGCTTGTGGAGCACACATTATATTTTTAGAAACTCCTAATTGTGGCACACACACACTCACAAGGGTTGGTTTAGGGTCTTTTGCCTCATGGGATGTTTTTGGTGTGTCTGGGCATTTGTGTATATGATCATGCCATGCTAGTATCATCACCCATGTGACTTGCACATGCTCAGGGGTGTTCACTCATTTTTGGGTCTACATGAATTTAATAAAAATTCATATCTTATGTTTGGCTAGGATTTTAGGCCCTTAGCACACATTTTTTTTGTTCGCATGAAATCAATAAAAATTCATAACTTCCATTCGGCTCGATTTTTTTCCCATTTTGTTTCTTAATTTAGATTCCACTGAAGCATATTAGGGAAATAAACCATTGATTGGACCAATGAAATAAATTTTTAATGCCTAGGCCATTTGAGGTGTTCATTTTATTTCATTTCATTTGGCATTTGTTTTTCAACTTTCACTCCCCTAAGGGTTTTTAAGCAATTAAACTAGTTAATTGATCCTTGAAATGAATTGGTCTTATTTGTTCTTATAATTCAATCATTTAATTTCATTTTTGTACAAATTTTTTAGGGGATTACAGTTTCTCTCCTTCTATCTGCTGTGGGTATTGTGTGGGATGGATAGGGGATGAAAGAGCGTTAAGAAGACAGCTAGGAGAGACATAATAGAAAGGGATTCACATTTGCTTGAGTGTTGAGAATGGGGTGCTCATGTTGAGTTCATATAGAGTTAAATTTGGATGGGTTTAGGAAGTTTTGCGTTGTTTCCTTGCTAAAACTCTTTCCTAAACTCTTTTTTTTTTCTATTTTGCTTGTTTCTTGCGCTCAAAGTATTAGTTAGTAATGGTTTTAACAATAACTCATGCATTTGAAAACTTTACATAATCGTTAGAAAACTTTACATGTGTTTTTGTGTAGGTTTTATGTATTATCACGGTAGTGGAATGCATTATTGCAATAACCAAAACAAAATGTTTTCATTGGTTCTTCTAGGCAATTCATGCACTATTGGGGTAGTGGAATTCATTATCCCAATAACCAATGAAATGGTTCTATATGAATTTATGTGTTTTGTTCTAAGTTTACATGCCCCTTCATACATTTAATTGTACGTCTTTCACAACATTATCTCCATGGTTTTCTCAAAGTTTATTTTATTTGGATTAATTATTTTATTTTAGTTTCTCTAATTACCAAATAAAATTTTAGGGTATTACAATATCCAAATAATTTTGCAAACATCCCAATTACTAAGGCCTCCCAAGCCGTTAGTCATTCACCATGCAAGTCTATCATTCACCTGGGATGAGCTTCCTCCACACCCTGAATCTCTACAAGTTTCATAACGAGTGGACGCCAAAAATGTAGATTCTTCCCAATCTTGAATTTACATGAATCAAAGCACAATCAACTTTAATGTTTATACCTCATGTCCTAAAAGTTCTTAAGTTCCATGATCTATTAACTCATACTCTCATTCCTTCGTATCCGTGGTTCATTCTTATGCATTAGAAAAGTCAAACACCTACCCATTAAATCTAGAACCATACCTCTGATACTAAAGTTGTATTAGAGCTATGTGTTTGGTCTTCCTGTGAATCTAAAGCTCAAAGCTCTGATACGAAAGTTGTAACATCCCCTTCCTAGGTCTCAGTAATTTCAATCAATTTATCTTTTGAAATTGTTTAAAGCTTTATTCAATTTTAAACATAACCTTACTTCGAAAAACATGTGATAACCTAAAAGGGAAAGGCCGCTACCTTATCTTATTTCCTTTTACCTTGATCTTGTCTTTTTTTCTTCCCCTTTTTTTCTTTTGGGTTCATTTTTCAAAAATTAATTATGTCACATTCAGTTTATGAAATTTCAAATAATTTTTCAACAATAATACATAATCAAATATCATTAATCGTCCAAAGACATCATTAATGACTACATTTGGTTGATAATAACCAAGGGATTCCCTTATCAGGTGGGACACATCAAGCTCCTTGTCCTTTATATCATAGCATACCAAAGAATTTCTACATCAAGGTTAAGATATTAATTAATCAAAATAGGACTCGTCTATGTATATTGTCCTTCATGTTGTACTTGCATCTAAAAAATAAGGAAGGAGTGAGCTCAACGAGCCATGTAATACTGAAAATCATACAAAAAATTCATGAATTTAAAATAAAATTAATTAAAAATAATTTAAGTGAAATAAACTTTAGAAAAACCAATGAAATTGTGATTCATGTGATGTACGAGTCAAGGTGCACGAGAATCGGTGAATCAAAGCAAAGATCAGAGGGCTTTACACGGTGATTAACCAAGGGTTAGCGTGGTAGTCACATAAACTACCGTAGTAATGGCATACAAAACCTAAAAAATGGGATTTTATCTTGGTAACTGCAGTAGTGTTTGACACTATTGCGGTAATGTTGTAACATTACCATGGTAATACATAATATGTATATTGGTAACTGCAGTCGTGTCTGACACTATTGCGGTAATGCTATAGAATTACTATGGTAATACATAATATGTATATCGGTAACTGCAGTGGTGTCTGACACTATTGCGGTAATGCTATAGCATTACCATGGTAATACATAATATATATATGTGTGTGTGTGTGTGGATAGTGCACCGAAAAACCCTAATATCATTATTCATCCTACAACCACACACTGTCTCTTCCAAGAACTGATACTAGGCACTCTCAGCCAACTTCCTTCGCCCCACATACATTCTAAACTAGACTTATCCAATCTCTATCCTTTCTTAACTATCTTACAAGCATTGATAGAAGAAGAATACTGCTATTAGTGAGGAATCAGACTGAGGCGCGATTACTAAGATCTATACACAGGTAACACACTGGAACTCACGTAGAAACCATGTTTCTATCTTTGTCACATACTTCTAAGGTTCAACATGTTTTTTGGATCATACAGAACCATAGAATCACTTGCAGCATTCGTGTGAAGCAAACAAAGGAGGCAAGGGTTGATAGCAAGGTATGATATTGTTCTGCCTGCTATTACATGTTTTTAGGTCTGCAGTGCAATGCAGTAGGGTTCCATGCACAAAAGAAACAAAGAAAACTATGAGTAAAACACAAATTCTAGGGAATCACGTGATTACCACAGTAATCATCTCGGTAGTGCACTGCTTACTATCACATTACTGTGGTAACGCTCCATGCTATCACGCTAATGATGATGACCTTACCCAAAATATGGATTATCGTAGTATGTTACCGTGATAATGAGAAATAGCTCATGCTTGCTAGCTCAGTAATGCAAAGTATTACCGTAGCAACACATCAAAGTTTCTTTTTTTTGTTTTCCATGTACAGACTATTGCAATGCTTCTCTATATGACCGCGGTACACAGGAAAGAAATATACCAACATATCCAGTTATGACCTTTTTACACATCATACACCATGTAGACTTGAAAATCATTGTATATTAAAGTTAAGAACACTATGAATACTTCAGCTTCTAAGGAAAATGGTATTGAATCTTAGATTGAGGATTCCAAACCATCAAGGCAAGAGTGAGAAAAAGCAGAGTGAAGTAACAAGTGGAGATGACTATCCACACACTTTAATATTATTTTATTCTTAAACAGTGAGCCTGATTGATTGTTTACCATATCTATTTGTTAAGAACCATGCTAGGAATGTGACCATAATCTATTTGGATGATTGCTTGTTTGTGATACATGTAAAGTAAGTTGTATGGCTCTCATATTATAAATTTTTCTTTGATATAATATATCCATTATGTGACCTGGTATCAGCGTGGGTATTCTCAACCCTAGGTGAGTCTCATGCTATTGTGGCAGTAGTGAGAAGAGACTAATTGTCGAGTGAGACTCCACTCCCTAGACTGATGATCGAGTGAGACATCAATTCAAAGATAGGGCCTTGAATAGGTAACTAGCCTGTGGTGTTACTTTGATGTTTTGGACCTAATGAGAAATACTAAAGAGAGTCCTTTCGGTCTTAACATCAACCTAAATAATTGAATTGCTTGACACACACCTAATATTTTGGAAGTGTTTGCATGTTTAATGTTTATAACTTTAGTACTGTTCGAGATGTGCTGTAATGATCCATTAGGCTCTTAAGCTCACCCTGCTCATTTCTTTTCAAGTAATCATTGAAGGTACTTGCACTGGCAAGTGAAGATGGAATCATTTTTGTAGTTGTGGTATACCTCATTTCCAAGGTTGTTTAGGAGTAGAGTTTACTCATTTCTTTTCAATTTTAGGGCAATGGACCCATGTGACATTTCTTTTGTTCAGTTACTTGTTGATGTCGGCTGTTGAGCCGAGTAATTAGTATTCTATATGAATCTTGACCATGGGGCCAGGGTTTAATTATTATTATGGATAAGTTGATTATTTCATTTAGCTTTCGTCCCTATGCTATTTATTCATGTGATGAATTAGTGAATTGTTACTCTAATATATGATGGGATGTGACCTGGGATAAATAAACCAAGAGAAGATAATGAGATATAGTAATATCTTGGTGCCCAGATGGTGAAAGCGAGAGTGACTGCATGTGAATATGAACATGTCTCGAGTTTAGAGATGAAGGCACCCAAACAGTGGTGATTATTACTAGATTCCAGGGCTGGGGTGTTACAAGCCTAGTGAATCATTTTAATTCATAGTAGATCTAAAAGCATCACAAGCACATCATACATGGCAAACATTTTCAAACATTAGCAATACAATCATCTAGTTGTTTTTCAGTCGGTTGAGGTAGGTGGTTGTCCTTAGGGTGATTCCCTTACCTATAGCCAAGTGAATCCTGAAGGAACATCAATAGCATCTAGGTTGTGCATCATCAATATGTCTATTAGTCCAGGGACTAGGAAGATATGTGAGGCACAATTGAAGTCTCTTAAGTGTGATTACACACCCATTTCTTATTTGAGAAATTAATGTGAGAATCATCATTGATTGCCCGTAGACCCCTTAAGTGTATAGTCATATTTTTATTCGTTATTTTATGTTTGGTCATTCACATTTTCATGCACAATATCTCATTCAAGAGTCATAAATATGCATATCACATAACTTCATTCTAGACATGGATCATTACTATCATTATATGCATTTCAAGCAAAGTACCATGTTCTCGTGTATAGCACATGCCCTATGTAATCGTGTACATTGTATTTCATGTATTGACAATATTGCATAACATTGATATATATATAAGTATCACGGTCTCATGTTTTAACACCTTGCATTTCAAGACCCATCAATAGGCAAAATTTCATAAATTGCCCTTATTCGATATAACAATGAAATATTTTTTTTATCAACAATCTGTGCAATGGATCTTAATAAGAAATAAAGCAGTCATTGCCACTTTCAAGTTATCTAAATTTTAATCATTATGAATAACATATCCATAATGTAAATGATATTTTATCAACATAAACAAATAGATTCGCCTAATTATAACTTAGGCACTCTAAATACACATAAATCTACTAAAATACTATTTTATTAAAGCAATCTTGATATCTAAGATTCAACTGTTCAAAAAATAAAATAATTGAATCTAAAAATAAAGTCATAAATCAAATGAGGCTTCATGGCCTTAACAACAAGACACTAATGATAATAAGACTCCTAATAAATATCACTCAACCCCTAAACAAAATAAGTAAAAGTCATACAAAATGAATACCAAACTTTTCAAAAATCTGGTATTGTGAAGCACCATATTTAATTTTCACCTGAAAAAGAAAAAAAGGGGTGAGCTTACAAAGCCTAGTGAATCATACCAACATATCATAAATGTTATAAAAGTCAATATAACATAAACTCAAACACTTATCAATCATTGGGTGATTCAAGAATTAAATTATTTATAGTTATTGTTAAGATTGAAAGGTTCAACCTGGGTGTTCCTATGTGGACCGGGAGAACGATCATCCCATGATGACACCAAATGGCTAGTCATTCAATTTGGACCCTCTACGGAGTGATGTCTAGCTATCACATCGGTTTTATCGAAATTAAAATCAACGATCATATATGTGATCGAATATCATTTGGTCAAAGACAAATCTATCAAATATTAGGACACCCACGATAACCCTGTTGGTCATTACCTTGCTACGTAGTTCAACTCTTTATTATCTTTTGTTTAGTGTAACACAAAACCCATATAATATAACATATAACATAATAAGATCAATATCATGCAATTACACATAATTATATTTTTTTCACGAATAAGCATGCATTCATGATTAGGTATAATTCGAGATAATAAAATATCTACACATGCATTGAGCACTACAATAAGCTTCAAATCAACATCATATCACATGTGATGCATTCAAATCAATCAATACAATAAATGTACACACTAGCATGCTCTTAAATTAATCAAGATATAAATAAAGTGTACAATATACAAGACTTAAATAAAATTTATGAACGAGGTAATCATATCCACCTGGATTGCTAACTTCGTGTTTACTTATTTCTCATCAATGTGCTTTGCATTCACCTACACATGCACAAGTTATTCTATAGGTTAATTTAGAATTCACATTATATTATATAGTATATAAATGTAGGCGTTTGGGTAAATACATAGTGGTGGCATATTTTATATAATAGCTTAAATAGTTTGTTTAAGGAATAAATACATAATTTAATCACGTACTATATTTAATTACTTAAAATATTATTTTATATATTTAACACACGTGTGTGTGTGTATATATGTATATAAATGTTCAATAGTTTTAAAATAAAAAATGTAAATATAATTATCATATCGAAATATATTATAAAATATCATAATTATATATAATATTTCACGTTATATTCAATATTAAAAGTATATATGTATGTACAATATCAACAATATATATATACACACACACATATTTATTCTATGACAAATATACATATGCCCATCAGTAAATAAACTTTCTAAAAATAAACTTTCTAATTTTGTTGCAAGCTTGATCATGCATTTCAAATTCTTGAAAAATAAAAGGAACGGGTGAGCACATAGTCTAGTGGATCATTCATTAAACAACTAAGTTACTATTTCAAATCAATAACACATCCAAATTCAAACACTTTCATGCATTAAGTGATTCAAACAACTTTTTGGTTGTAGTTGACGTTAAGACTGAAAGGGGTTATACTCCCTTGATGTTCTTAATTTAGACACCCCTCTTTAGGGTGAAAAGATATTTCTTTGTCACTTTTCATTAGATGCCACATACCAAGTATCCCTTAGTTACGCCCCACAACTACATACTCCAAGCATGTATTAAGAACACCCATATCACTCATAAGGGTTACTATGACAGTACATGGTTCTTATCTTCAATTTCTTATATTTAAGAATGACATAATCATAAAAGAAAATCAAAACATAAATATCAGAATTTTAAACCACCAAGAAAGCATGAAAACATTACATAGCATGGTTGAAAAATTGAATTAAGTCCTAAACATTGATTCTAAGCATGGCATGCTCTCATGAATGATTAAAACATAAAAACATGCTAAACTAAAATTAAATATGATTAAATATGTTGAAACTAAAATAAAACATGCTGAAAACTAGAATCCAAACAAGCATGAACATGTTATAAATTTTAAAGAGCAAAGTAGAAGTTCAAGAAATCCTCTTCACCTTAATCCGAGTTTCTTTGTAGAATCTGCCAGAAGTTTCCCTTATCTACTACTTTCAGAACTTCAAAAACTTCTAATCACCAACAAAACTACTTCAAAAACTCTCTAAATACTAAAATAACAACTTCTCACAAAAGAGAGAAAAGAGAGTGAGAAGAGGTGCCAAGGAGAGGGCAAGAACAAGTAAAGAGGAAAGTGTCAACTCTTTGCTTTGGGATGACATGAAAGTGGGTAAGAGGGGGTTTATATAGATGTTCATGAGGACTAGAGGACGATTTGGGCATGCTCACACAAGGAAACCTTTCCATTCCTCTATGGGGACGTTTTGGAATGCATAGATTAAGTGTGCACACGATTTAGAATGTGGGTTGATTTGGTTTCCAATTCCTAGTGTGAACACAAGATATAAGCTTTATTTGATTTCCTATTTATGTGTGAACACAAAAAGGATTT